>WNWK01010295.1:0-71007 GCA_009830355.1 Cherax destructor | reverse complement strand
CGCACTTTTGTCAGAACTGGCTCCCTCACCATGCCTCACAACACTATGTATGCCAGTACGCTTCTTAAATTTTTGAAACCAGCCTCTGCTGGCTTTAAATCGCTCACTTCACTCGTTGCAGGCATTTTCTTAAGGAGATCATCATGCAACTGCCTTGCTTTTCACATATTATTCCCTCCGAAACAGTATCTCCTGCTAACTGTTTCTCGTTGATCCACACCAACAACAACCTTTCCACATTTTCCACCACTTGTGGTCTCTGTTTTGTGATCACAGATGCACCTTTTGCAACAACAGCTTCCTTGATTTTACTTAAATATTTCTTATCCACAATGGTAGCGATGGTAGAATAGGGTTTACCATACAGCCTGGCCAGCTCACTGATACGCACTCCACTTTCATATTTTTCTATTATCTCCTTCTTCACTTCTATCGTACATATATTTCTGTTCCTCTTTGCCACAGGCTTAGCACTAGGATCTTTCCTTGGACCCATGGTAGCTTATTTAGCAGTTGCAAGCACTAAAAACAGTGGAATAATGACAATATACTGGTATGAATGCGTGGGTGTGGGTGGGTGGTCGCTCTCGCTTGTAAACAATAGCACTGACGCTCCCTGGAGTGCGCGCTCAGCTGGGCGCCAAGCGGACAGGTCCGGTACGAATGTCGGTAACCGAAGCAAACATCGTAAACCACAAACAAATTTCTTACGTTATAAATATCGGTTACCGAAAATAACGTAAGGTGATAACATCGTAAACCGAGGTACCACTGTACTCACCCTATACTAAATACTCATACTGTAACAAACTTTCAAACCCAATGTTATTTTACTTAAGATAATCTCAGTTTTATATTGTCATCCTCCCTAACACTTGTTGCAATTTCATATCATCATATTGTCATTTAAAATATTATAGTATCATCATTTTGTTAATTTGAAATAAAATATATAACTAGAAAAAACTCAATAAATTTTTCTAGTATTGTTATTATACTAGTATAGCATCAACATATTGTAACTTGAAATAAAATATACAACTAGATTAAACTCAACCAATTTCTCTAGTATTGTCTTTTAATAGTATGTACAATCATATTGTAATTTGAAATAATACATAACTAGAATAAACTCAATCAATTTCTCTAGCATTAAGTACTTAGTGAATAAGTCTTTAGAATAAGCTGCCCCTAATGCCATGGCATGCCAGTGGCTCTCCTTGCATTACAGTTTTATAATTGTAACTACCAATAAGAATGTACACTTGTAACATGCATCGAAATAAAAATATTATATTATTAATATTATTATTATTAAATTATGCACAATAAGTGATGAATTATTATTTTTTCACTGATGGGAAGCACTTGACAGCTTCTCTGGGGCTCTGAAGAACTGCCACCATCACTACTTTTGTGCCATTATTATGCAAAATTAAGAGGAATTTTTGGGCCACAGTAAACCGTGGATAACTGAAACTGTGGATACTGAATCAGTGGATACAGGGGTTCTACTGTATACGTGAACACAGGAAAAATACATACTGTACACTAGTAAATAAAACATGTGTTATAAATGAAATAAAGTTTCTAATGTTTATAATAAAGTTTGTAAATAATATAAATTTAATAAAACAGATAGTGAGAAGGCCTTTGCCTGAATGTTGTAATGTCTGAAGTCGATGGGCAAATTGTTCGTATTATCAAAATTTTGCAACATTAGCGTTTGTATGTAGGGGAGTCTCTGTACAGTTCAGGGCATTTATTAGAGCAGGGGTTCCCAACCAGGGGGTGTGAAATGGCATTTCTGGGGGTGGGAGATCGCGTTTCAGGGGGTGTGAGATGGCATTTCAGGGGATGTGACAAAGAAGCACAATTCCATTTATTTTTACTAAACACTTTTCTAATTGCTCAGATTATATTTACATTTTATTCAAATGTGATATACTTTTGTAAGTGGTGCAACATTAATCAAACATTTCCTAAGAGTACAGGGCATAGAAAAGGTTGGGAACCCCTGTATTAGAGAAAACTGTTTGCTATGAGTGACTTCTTCAGTCCTCTAGTCTATTAAACATCTGCTAGTCCATAAAATACAGTGGTACCTCGAGTTACGATGGTCCCCAAAATCGCCCTTTTATGTAAGTTTATTTTTTTAAATGCTTTTGTAAGTATATTTTTGGGGGTGTAAAAGGACTAGTCTATTTTACATTATTCCTTAAGGGGATAAATTCGTTTGGTAATGACACTTGAACAGCATTCTCGAACGAAAAAATATCGTAACTCGAGGTACCACTGTATTACTGTTTGAACCATTATTTGTAATATTGTTATTATGTGCAACTTGAAGATTATTATTCGTATAAACCTCCACCTTGACTACCTCGCATTAGTATTACGTATTATTAAATAAAGATTTTAGTAAAAGTTAACCACTATTATCTTGTCTAGACTTAAGTAGTTATTATGTACTAGGATTAGTCTGCCCGAAATGCCCCAGTATGATAGTGGCTTTCTTTGTACTAAGCAAACAAAAATTGTAATTACACATTGCAACCCTTGCAAAGAAATAAAATCTTTATCTTTAATACAGAGATAAGAATGAGTGTATACAGTAGAACCACTGTATCCACTGCTTAGGTATCCACGGTTTACTGTGGCCTAAAAATGCCTCTTAATTTTATAATAATGCAGTGGTACCTTGGGTTATGAGCTTAATTCGTTCCAGAAGGCTGTTCGAGTGCCGATACCGAACAAATTTGTTCCCATAAGGAATATGTAATGTAAATTACAGTGGACCCTCAGTTTTCGTCGATAATTCTTTCCAGAATGCTGTTCGAGTGCCGTTACCGAATGAATTTGTTTTGTAAGAACGAATGTTAATTAGATTAATGGTTTCAGACCCCCAAAACTACACTTAAAAAATACACTTACATAATTGTTTGAGTTGGGAGCTGTTCGTATGCCGAGGTACCACTGTGTCTTTATTTCTACAAGTACATGTACAAGGTATACAGACCATTGCTGACATCAATGACATACTACTATATAGAAAGCCACTTGTCAATTTTGTCCCGGGATGTGACCCGCACCAGTTGATTTACACCCAGGTACCCATTTTTACTAATAGGTGAACAGGGACAACAGGTGTAAGCAAACGCCCAGTGTTTCCACCCTTGCAGGGAATCGAACCTGGACCCTCAGCATGTGAAGTGAGAGCTTTGCCACCAGGCCACGAGCCACTGTACAGGCAACAAGCCACCAAACAGGCAACAAGCCACCGTACAGGCAACAAGCCACTGTACAGGCAACAAGCCACCAAACAGGCAACAGGCCACCAAACAGGCAACAAGCCACCAAACAGGCAACAAGCCACCAAACAGGCAACAAGTCACCAAACAGGCAACAAGCCACCGTACAGGCAACAAGCCACCGTACAGGCCACAAGCCACCAAACAGCCAACAGGCTACCAAACAGGCCACAAGCCACCAAACAGGCAACAAGCCACCGTACAGGCAACAAGCCACCGTACAGGCAACAAGCCGCCATACAGGCCACGAGCCACCATACAGGCAACAAGCCACCGTACAGGCCACGAGCCACCAAACAGGCCACGAGCCACCAAACAGGCAACAAGCCACCAAACAGGCAACAAGCCACCAAACAGGCAACAAGCCACCGTACAGGCAACAAGCCACCAAACAGGCAACAAGCCACCATACAGGCAACAAGCCACCGTACAGGCAACAAGCCACCATACAGGCAACAAGCCACCAAACAGGCAACAAGCCACCGTACAGGCAACAAGCCACCGTACAGGCCACGAGCCACCAAACAGGCAACAAGCCACCATACAGGCAACAAGCCACCGTACAGGCAACAAGCCACCAAACAGGCAACAAGCCACCAAACAGGCAACAAGCCACCAAACAGGCAACAAGCCACCAAACAGGCAACAAGCCACCAAACAGGCAACAAGCCACCAAACAGGCAACAAGCCACCATACAGGCAACAAGCCACCAAACAGGCAACAAGCCACCATACAGGCCACGAGCCACTGTTTGCATATTAATGGCTCCAGAGTGCAAAAGTAGAGAAGCTGGCAGTTCTTCAGTGCCTAAGAAAAGCCGTGAAGTGCTTCCCAAGTGATAATTCTCCACTTCCTGTGCATAATTTTTCCATTAAACTTTATAATAGGTATGTATAGGACTTACATACAGGGTTTGTTACTATCCATGGCAGGTCCGTGGAATGTATCCCCTGTGAATATAGGGGTTCTACTGTATATACTCTTTCTTAGTGTACAGGAGGGCCCTGCTTATACAGCAGGTTTGGTTCTGGGCTACTGTAGGGCCCTGCTTATACAGCAGGTTAGGTTCTGGGCTACTGTAGGGCCCCACTTATACAGCAGGTTAGATTCTGGGCTACTGTAGGGCCCTGCTTATACTGCATTTTAGGGGGTCTGGGCTACTGTAGGGCCCCGCTTATACAACAGGTTAGATTCTGGGCTACTGTAGGGCCTTGCTTATACAGCAGGTTAGGTTCTGGGCTACTGTAGGGTCCTGCTTATACAGCAGGTTAGGTTCTGGGCTACTGTAGGGCCCTGCTTATACTGAAGGTTAGGTTCTGGGCTACTGTAGGGCCCTGCTTATACAGCAGGTTAGGTTTCAGGCTACTATAGGGCCCTGCTTATACAGCAGGTTAGGTTCTGGGCTACTGTAGGGCCCCACTTATACAGCAGGTTAGATTCTGGGCTACTGTAGGGCCCTGCTTATACAGCAGGTTAGGTTTCAGGCTACTATAGGGCCCTGTTTTACAGCACGTTAGTTCTGGGCTACTGTAGGGCCTTGCTTATACAGCAGGTTAGGTTTTAGGCTACTATAGGGCCCTGCTTATGCATCAGGTTAGGTTTTGGGCTACTGTAGGGCCCCATTTATACAGCAGGTTAGGTTCCTGGCTACTGTAGGGCCCCACATATACAGCAGGTTAGATTCTGGGCTACTGTAGGGCCCCGCTTATACAGCAGGTTAGGTTTCAGGCTACTATAGGACCCCGCTTATACAGCAGGTTAGGTTTCAGGCTACTATAGGGCCTTGCTTATACAGCAGGTTATGTTCTGGGCTACTGTTGGGCCCCGCTTTTACAGCAGGTTAGTTCTAGGCTACTGTAGGGCCCCACTTATAGACCAGGTTAGGTTCTGGGCTACTGTAGAGCCCCGCTTGTACAGCAGGTTAGATTCCAGGCTGCTGTTGTAAACTGTGTGTGTGTGTACGTGCACACACACACACATACATAAGCATACATACATACATATACACTCATTCTTAGTTTTCTCTGAAAGTGATGCAAAATGGTTATAATAACCATAATTTTTAAAGTGGTGGAGTGGTAAGCCAATGGAAGGCCTCAGTCAGATGACCAAAAGCTCCAGCTGTGGGTCATCATATGACTAACCCACGTCAGGAAACACTTGTTCTGTTTTGTGACAAAACTCGTACCTTAGTTATCTCAGTATTAAGACTGAAGAAGCCACTCATGGCAAAACATTTCCTTTAACCCTTTCACTCTCGGTGTCGTATTAGTACGGTTTATGAGCCAGTGTTGGTGACGTATTAATACGCCAAAATTCTAGCAACTTCAAATCTAGCGGGAGAAAGCTGGTAGACCTACATGTGAGAGAATGGGTGAGTGGTCAGTGTGCTCAGTATCAAAAAAATCCTGCAGCACAGCGACTTTGTAGTGTATTTTCGTATGGTATTTATAGTTGTATTCTCGATTTCTGGGTCTCATTTGATAGAATAGAAGATATATTACAGAAATAGAGATGATTTTGATTTGTTTCACGATGAAAAGTACCTTGAAATTGAGCTCAAAGTAGCGGAAATGTTTGATTTTTGCTGATGTTCAAAAGTAAACAAATACGTGTCCAACTGGCCAGTCTAATACACAGTCATGAATGGGTTGACATTATTTATACAATTATTACAATAATACAGTAGTCTGCATAACAGTAAATCTTCTATTTTTTGTGTGAATAAAAATTCAAAATGGAAAGCAAGAGTAATAATATAAGAGGGGCCTGGAGACGTGACTGATGAACAGAGAAAATGTTATTTTAGTGCCAGGAATGTCTGCATTGTTTATTCTGGACCCTATTTTGAAATTGGCATCTTTTGAAATTTGTGTGAGATTGACCAAATTGCCAATTTTTGACCACTTTATTGGGTAGTTAAAATTGGTAAATGGGCAGTTTCTTGTACTCAATCGATAGAACAAATGGAGTTCTAGCGAAATAGCTAAGAGTTTGGTCGACTGGAACAATGGAATTGGCAGAAAATAGGGCTCAAAGTGGGTGAAATCGCCGATGCATAACTACCGCTGAGAGCACTAATTTTGTGAGAGCATAATTCCATAAGTTTTTCATCAAATTTTGTACCTTTGGTGTCATTACCACCGGGAAAAGATGATTCTCTATCATTTCATAAGAAAAAATAATTTTTTTTTTAAATTCCCGACACAGAGAACAATTTGGTGAGCAGGGGTCTCAACAGTGAAAGGCAGGGGTCTCAACAGTGAAAGGCAGGGGTCTCAACAGTGAAGGGTTAATAAACATCCTGAACCATACTTAAGTATTTTTTCCACATATTGTTGGTATCAGCAGACGATCTTTCAGTAGTACAGGAGTCAGTCTTGAAAAATACTATATGGCATATACAGTCTCTCCTCTCTTAACGACGGGGTTCCGTTCCTAAGAGTGGGTTGGTAAGCGAATTGGTCGTTAAGCAAGGAGCATACTGTACTGGTAGTGGGTTTGTGTCAACCATCTTTAGATATTTTTTTAATGTCACCTTTGCACCATTTATAACATTTCTGGTATACAGTCATACCTCGGTTAACGATATTAATCCGTCAGAGAGGGCATATCTTTAACCGAAACAATCGTTAACCGAATCAATTTTCCCCATAAGAAATAATGGAAATAAAATTAATCCGTCCAAGACTTTCAAAAGTAGTTAAATAAAATATTTTTTAGAACTTTTTGACATTAAATAATACACAATTTAATGAACAATAAATAAATACACATGTAAATATTGTACAATAACATGTCACTTACATTTATTGAAGAGTTGTTGATGTGTGGAGGACGGGAGGAGGGGAGAAGGTGGAGTAGTATGCTAGTGTTTGGAAGGGAATCCCTTCCATTAACACTGCAGGTACCAAGTTCTTTTCTGGGGTTACTTCCTTTTTCTTTGAATGCCACTAGGACCAGCTTGAGAGTCACTGGACCTCTTTCTAACAATAAATCTGTCCAGGGAGCTCTGTGTCTGGCGATTCTTTAACACATCCCTGAAATGACACACCACTGTGTCATTGTACAGGTTGCCAGCACGGCCTGCAACAGCATGGTTAGGGTGATATTCATCCATAAAGCCTTGCACATCACTCTATTTGGCACAGATCTCCCTAATCCTTGAAGAAGGCACCTTCTTCCATCTCGGTTCCACCTCCTCCTCCTCTGAACCATTGTCCTGACCTCTGGTCTCTTGTTCCAGTTGCTGTTGAAGCTCTTGGTTAGCTCTTCCTTGTGCTCCTCCACCAACTGTTCCACATCCTCACCACTCACCTCTAACCCCATAGACTTGCCCAATTCCACAATTTCTTCCACAAGAGGCTCAGGCTCAGGCTCATGCTCAGGGTTCTGAGGCTCATCCCCAAAACCTTCAAAATCCCTCTCTAGGACACAGTCTGGCCACAATTTTCTCCAGGCAGAGTTCAAAGTCCTGGTAGTCACTCCCTCCCAAGCCTTACCTATAAGGTGTACACAATGCAGCATATGGAAATGGTTTTTCCAAAAGTCTCTTAGGGTTACGTATATTCATGTCTGTGGTCACATCAAAGCACTTTTGAAACATTGCTTTGGTGTAGAGTTTTTTAAAGTTTGCAATGACCTGCTGGTCCATGGGCTGGAGGAGAGGAGTGGTATTAGGGGGCAAGAACTTCACTTTGATGAATTTAAACTCCTCCACAATTTTCTCTACCAAGTTTGGAGGATGACAAGGAGCATTGTCCATTATCAGGAGGTACTTAAGTGGCAAATTATTGTCCAATAGATATTTCTTCACACTGGGGCCAAACACGCCATTGAACCACTCTAAGAAAATGTCCTTTGTGACCCATGCCTTTTTGTTAGACTTCCACATCACACACAAGTTAGACTTGGTGATACCGCATCTGCCAAACACTTGGGGATTTTCAAAAAGATACACCAGTAAAGGCTTCACTCTGCAATCACCACTGGCATTAGCACAAAGCATCAAAGTTAGCCTGTCTTTCATAGGCTTATGTCCTGGCTGTGCCTTTTCCTCCTGAGTAATGAAGGTCCTGTTGGGCATTTTCTTCCAAAACAGGCCTGTTTCATCACAATTAAACACTTGTTGGGGGAGGAATTGTTCAGCCTCTATGTACTCCTGGAATTCAGGCACATATTTTTCAGCCGCACTTTTGTCAGAACTGGCTGCCTCACCAGGCCTCACAACACTATGTATGCCACTTCGATTCTTAAATTTGTGAAACCAGCCTCTGCTGGCTTTAAATTCGCTCACTTCAGCACTCGTTGCAGGCATTTTCTTAACGAGATCATCATGCAACTGCCTTGCTTTTTCACATATTATTGCCTCCGAAACACTATCTGCTGCTAACTGTTTCTCGTTGATCCACACCAACAACAACCTTTCCACATCTTCCAGCACTTGTGATCTCTGTTTTGTGATCACAGATAAACCTTTCGCAACAACAGCTTCCTTGATTTTACGTGTATTTTCCTTGGTCACAATGGTATCGATGGTAGAATAGGCTTTACCATACAGCCTGGCCAGCTCAGTGATACGCACTCCACTTTCATATTTTTCTATTATCTCCTTCTTCAGTTCTATCATATTTCTGTTCCTCTTTGCCACATGCTTACCACTAGAAGCTTTCCTTGGACCCATGGTAGCTTATTTAGCAGTTGCAAGCACTAAAAACAGTGGAATAATGACAATACAGTGGACCCTCGGCTAACGTTCTTAATCCGTTCCAGGAGCTAGAGCTTTAGCCAAAAAAAACGTTATCCGAAGCCTTATTTCCCATAAGAAATAATGTAAATACAATTAATCCGTTCCTGATATCCAAAAATATTCACAAAAAAAAATAATTTTTTAAAGAATAACTATAGTTTTACATACAGAAAACACACATAAATACTACATACAATTTAAAATTTATAAATAAATAATGAAATAAACATTTAAAATAACATTTACTTACCTTTAATGAAGAGACTTGCTGGCATCGGGAAGATAGGGAGAAAAGGGGCAGGGCTTAGTGTTTGGAAGGGAAATCCTCACTCCCTGCACTACTGCTACACTCCCTGTATGCTTGCTACACTCCTTTCATGCCTGTTACACTCCCTGCATACCTGTTACACTCCCTGCATGCCTGCTACACTCCCTGCTACACTCCTTGCATGCCTGTTACACTCCTTGCTTGCCTTCTACACTCCCTGCATGCCTGCTACACTCCCTGCATGCCTGCTACACTCCCTGCATGCCTGCTACACTCCCTGCATGCCTGCTACACTCCCTGCATGCCTGCTACACTCCCTGCATGCCTGCTACACTCCCTGCATGCCTGCTACACTCCCTGCATGCCTGCTACACTCCCTGCATGCCTGCTACACTCCCTGCATGCCTGCTACACTCCCTGCATGCCTGCTACACTCCCTGCATGCCTGCTACACTCCTTGCATGCCTGCTACACTCCCTGCATGCCTGCTAAACTGTGTTTTTGTTGTACATCCTGACAAGCTCACCCACACGTACGCCACTCATATTTTTCAACAATCTCCTTCTTCAGTTCGATGGTGTTCCTCACTCTCTTTAGCACAGAGGTGCCACTAGGAAGCTTCTTTAGACCCATGGTGACTTATTTCACAGTGACAGTCACTAAATCACCAAAAAAGACACCAAATGTATTGTGAATGCTTGAAAGAGCACGCTGGGTATTCTTCACTCAAATGTAAACAACGCTGGACTGGCGTCCTGGGAGAAGGTGTGCAAGCCCAGAGCGGACAGACAGGTCTGGTACGTAACGTTAGCTGAGTAAATAACGCTAGCCGAAAAAAATATTGAACGTAAAAAGCAACCTTTAGCCGAAAAAAACGTTATCTGGAATGAACGTTAGCCGGGGGTCCACTGTATACTGGTATGAATGCGTGGGTGTGGGTGGGTGGTCGCTCTCGCTTGTAAACAATAGCACACTGACGCTCCCTGGAGTGCGAGCTCAGCTGGGCGCCACGCGGACACGTCCGGTACGAATGTCGTTAACCGAAGCAAACATCGTTAACCGCAATCATTTTTTTAACGTCAAAAATATCGTTAACCGAAATTATCGTTAACTGACATCATCGTTAACCGAGGTATGACTGTATTTTTAAATGTATATACAGTAGAGGAAATCGCCTCTGATATACATTACTTAAGTTTGCGTACTGGTTGGAGAGCTGGTCGTAAGTTCGAGCGGTCGGTAAGCAAGTACGTTGCTAAGTGGGGAGAGGCTGTATAGTCTTTCCATAGTCATTTAAAAGTACTGTATGATAATTTTTTTTTTTTTTAAGTCTTAAAAATACAGTGGACCCCAAGTTTCGGCCATAATACGTTCCAGGAGTTAGGCCTCAACTCGAACCGGCCGAAAGTCGAACTGATATTTCCCCTAAGAAATAATGTAAATACAATTAATCTGTTCCAGACACCCAAAAATACTCAGAAAAAAATAGTTTATAGGGAATAACTATAGTTTTACATACACACAACTGACAAATGCTACATACAGTGGACCCTCGGAAATCAAACAC
This sequence comes from Cherax destructor, assembly GCA_009830355.1. Classification (NCBI taxonomy): domain Eukaryota; kingdom Metazoa; phylum Arthropoda; class Malacostraca; order Decapoda; family Parastacidae; genus Cherax; species Cherax destructor. Next base: position 60,111 of record WNWK01010295.1, on the reverse strand, counting down.
TCCCAACTCGCCCTTTTATGTAAGTTTATTATTGTAAGTGCTTTTATAGGTGTATTTTTTGGGGTCTGAAATGGACTAATCTAATTTACATCATTCCTTATGGGAATAAATTCGTTTGGTAACAGCACTTGAACAGCATTCTGGAATGAAGAATGTTCGATTTCGGGGGTCCACTGTACAATATTAAATTTATAAATAAACATTTAAAATAACATTTACTTACCTTTATTGAAGAGACTTGCTGGTATCTGGAAGATAGGGAGGACTAGTGAGGGAGGACTTAGTGTTTGGAAGGGAAATCCCCCTCCATAAGGACTTTAGGTAACAAGTCCCTCTCTTAAGTTACTTCCCTTCCTTGTCTTTTAATGCCACTAGGACCAACATGAGAGTCACTGGACCCTGTCTCACAAAATAACTGTCCACAGTCCTCTGTTTCTGGTGCCTTTTTAAGATGTCCCTGAAGTGGAATATGGCTCTGTCACTGAACTTGTTTCAGAAATGGCTTATTTCAGCTTGCTCAGGGTGATATTTCTCTACAAACCATTGCACATCATTCCACTTTGAACAAATCTCATTAATCTCTGAAGGCACCTCATCCAGTCCATCTTCCTCCTCCTCTGAAACAAGTTCCTCTACTGTGGTCTGATGCTGTTCCAGATGAAGCTCTTGCAGCTCTTCAGTTGTTAGCTCTTCCCTGTGGTCCTGCACCAACTCTTCCACATCCTTGCCACTCACCTCCAACCCCAGGCAGTACCCCAATTCTACAATACCTTCCACAACAGGCAGAGGGTCAGGGTCAGCCTCAAACCCTTCAAAATCCCTCTGTTGGACACAATCCGGCCACAGTTGTCTCCAAACAAAGATCAAAATCCTGGAAGTCACACCCTCCCAAGCCTTACCTATAAGGCTTATGCAATGGAGGATACTGAAGTGTACACACACAACCCGCACATAGAAGAGAGGAGCTTACGACGACGTTTCGGTCCGACTTGGACCATTTAGATACTGAAGTGATTCCTCCAGAACTCTCTTAGGGTCAACTCAGTGTCTGAGGTCATTTCAAAGCACTTTTGAAACACTGCTTTTGTGTAGAGTTTTTTGAAGTTAGAAATGACCTGCTGGTCCATGGGCTGGATGAGAGGAGTGGTGTTAGGAGGCAAGAACTTCACTGTGATAAACCTGAACTCACTAGGCAAGAGGTCTGCCAAGTTTTGAGGATGAGCAGGAGCATTGTCCAGTACCAGGAGTCACTTGAGTTCCAATTTATTTTCCAGGAGGTATTTTTTCACACTGGGGCCAAACACTTCATAGATCCACTCTCTGAAAATTTGCTTCGTGACCCATGCCTAAGGATTAGCTTTCCACAACACACACAATTTATTTTTGATGATATTGTGTTTCTTGAACACACTGGGATTTTCAGAGTGATACACGAGTAAAGGCTTCACTTTGAAATCCCCACTAGCATTACTACACAACATGAGAGTTAGCCTGTCTTTCATAGGCTTCTGTCCTGGCAGTGCCTTTGCCTCCTGAGTAATGTAGGTCCTCTTTGGCATTTTCTTCCAAAACAGGCCTGTTTCGTCACAATTGAACACTTGTTGGGGTTTGAATTTTTCAGTCTCTATGTACCCCTTAAATTCACTCACAAATTTTTCAGCCGCAGATTTGTCTGAACTGGCTGCCTCACCATGGTTTACAACACTCTGTATGCCACTATGTTTCCTAAATCTGTCAAACCAGCCTTTGCTGGCCTTAAAATTACTCAAATCAGCACTGGTTCCAGGCATTTTCTTGGCAAGATCTCGTGCAACTGCCTTGCCTTTTCACAAATTATCACCTGGGAAACACTATCACCCGCTATCTGTTTATTGTTGATCCACACCACCAACAAATTCTCAACCTCATCCACTGTTTGTGATCTGTTTTTCGTTAACATGTCAACACCTTTCGCAACATTAGCTTCTTTGATTTCTTTTCTCTTTGCCAGGATAGATGTGATAGTTGATTTGTTCTTGCTGTTCATCCTGGCAAGCTCCCCCACACATACACCACTCTCATATTTTTCTACTATCTTCTTCAGTTCTATGGTGTTCCTCACTTTCTTTACCACAAGGCTTTACCACTAGAAAGTTTCTTTGGACCCATGGTGGCTTATTTCACAGTGACAATTAATTAAGAAGCACTAAACACAATTAATTTATTGTGAAATGTTTGGATGAGCGCGCAAGGTAATGTTCACTCAATGGTAAACAAAGCTAGACTGGCTCACGACGCCTGCGCGGGGAGGCGCGCAAGCTCGGGCAGGCAGACAGGTCTGGTACGCCGGCCAAAACACGGGGAAACAGCCAATAGTCGGGCTAAAATTGGGCCGAAAAAAGCGACCGAAACACGAGTCGACTGATACTCAGGGTAGCCGAAACTTGGGCGTCCACTGTACCGTATGACATTTTTTGTCTAGAGTCTTTTGAAAAAGATGTACAGTGGAACCTTGGTTTTCGTATGCCCTAGTTTGTATTTAAAACTATAGTTATTCTCTATAAAATGTATTTTTTGTTAATATTTCCCATAAGAAATAAAGTAAATCCAATTGAGACACTCCATTGAGAGTCATTGTGTCATTGTTTAACAGCGAGTGAGCGCCACCCACGCATTCATACCATACATTTTGTCATTATTCCAGTGTTTTTAGTGCTTGCAACTGCTAAATAAGCCACCATGGGCTCCAAGAAAGCTCCTAGTGCCAGGCCTGTGGTAAAGAATGTCAGAAATACGGTAGAACTGAAAAAAGAGATAATAGCAAAATATGAAAGTGGAGTTCGTGTCGCTGAGCTGGCCAGGCAGTATGGCAAAGCCTATTCAACCATAGCTTCCATTGTGGCCAAGGGAAAGGAAATCAAGGATGCTGTTGTTACAAAAGGTGCAAGTATGGTCACAAAACAGAGATCACATGTACTGGAAGATGTTGAGACTTTGTTGTTGGTGTGGATCAACGAGAAACAATTAGCAGGAGATAGTGTTACGCAGGCGATAATATTTGAAAAAGCAAGGCAATTGCATGATGATCTTGTCAAGAAAATGCCTGCAACGAGTGCTGAAGTGAACAAATTTAAAGCCAGCAAAGGCTGGTTTGACAGATTTAAGAAGTGTAGTGAGGCAGCCAGTTCAGACAAACTTGCTGCTGAAAAATATGTTCATGAATTTCAAAGCTATGTAAAGGCTGAAGGATTTAAACCTGAACAAGTGTTTAATTGTGACAAAACAGGCCTGTTTTGGAAGAAAATGCCAAACAGAACCTTCATTACACAGGAAGAAAAGGAACTGCCAGGACACAATCCTATGAAAGACAGGCTAACTCTTATGTTGTGTGTTAATGCTAGTGGGGATTTCAAAGTGAAGCCTTTACTGGTGTATCACTCTGAAAATTCCTGAGCGTTTAACAAGTACAGTGTCACTAAGAGTGGTGTGGAAGTCTAACAATAAGGCATGGGTCACTTGGGAAATTTTCTTTGATTGGTTCCATGAAGTGTTTGGCCCCAGTGTGAAGAAATATCTCGAGGAAAATAAATTGCTACTTAAGTGCCTCCTGGTAATGGACAATGCTCCTGGTCATTCTCCAGACTTGCAAGAGCAAATTGTGGAGGATTTGAAGTTCATCACAGTGAAGTTCTTGCCCCCTAATACCACTCCTCTCCTCCAGCCCATGGACCAGAAGGTCATTTGTAACTTCAAAAAACTGTACACCAAAGCAATGTTTGAAAGGTGCTTTGACATAACCACAGACACTGCTTTGACCCTAAGAGAGATCACTTCAGTATCCTCAATTGCATAAAACATATAGGGAAGGCTTGGGAGGAAGTGAGCACCAGGACTTTGAACTCTGCTTGGAGAAAATTGTGGCCAGACTGTGCCCCAGAGAGGGATTTTGAAGGGTTTGGGGCTGAGCCTCAGGGCCCTGAGCCTGTTGTGGAACGTATTGTGTCTTTGGGGAAGTCCATGGGGTTGGAGGTTACTTGCGAGGATGTGGAAGAGTTGGTGGAGGACGACAATGAAGAGCTAACCACTGCAGATCTGCAAGAGCTTCAACTGCAACAGAAACAGACCACAGCTCAGGAAAGTGATTCAGAGGAGGAGGAAGAGATATGGAGGACGTTGCCTTCTTCAAAGATTAAGGAGATGTGTGCCAAGTGGAGTGACTTGCAAAGATTTATGGATCATTATCACCCTAACAAAGCTGTTGCAGCCCATGCTGGCAACATGTACAATGAGACTGTGGTGTCACACTTCAGGGCGGTTTTAACCCTGACTGTTTGGGTGGTATATATACGTCTTACGAGCCACTGTTTTGGACGTATTAAAACGTATAAATTCTAGCGGCCTCAAATCAAGTGGGAGAAAGCTGGTAGGCCCACATGTGAGAAAATGGGTCTGTGTGGTCAGTGTGCGCAGTATAAAAAAAATCGGGGAGCCAGTGTTGCATTGTGGGAACGCTATTTCAGTAGTCCATGTTCAGCATGCCTAGCGGTAAGAAATATCTGACTCCCTGGCGCATCTGGGACTACATATTCTCAAAAGGAAGGAAGAAAGGAAGGAAGAAAGGAAGGAAGGAAGGAAGAAAGGAAGGAAGAAAGAAAGGAAGAAAGGAAGGAAGGAAGGAAGTTAGGAAGAAAGAAAGAGATGAAAGAGATGAAAGGAAGGAAGGAAAGAAAGAAGAAAGGAAGGAGAGATGAGAGGAAGGAAGGAACAAAAGAAGTAAGAAAGGAAGGCAGGAAGGAAGAGATGAGAGGAAGGAAGGAAGGAAATAAGAAAGGAAGGAAGGAAATAAGTAAGGAAGGAATGAAGGAAGAAAGGAAGCTAGGAAGGAGATTGTGGGGAAGAAGACTTGCAACACGTTTTGTGTTGACAGGTTGACAGGCAGTGAGGGTGGTGAGTAATGGTATAATATGTCATTTTGACAGCTGCCTTACCCTGACTCAGCAAATTTAGATGTAAACACACACACAGCTTCAAGCGCTAAGGAAGGAAAGAAGGAAGGAAGAAGGAAAGGAATGAAGGAAAGAAGAGATGAAAGGAAGGAAAGAAGAGATGAGAGGAAAGAAGGAAGGAGGAAAGGAAGGAAGGAAAGAAAGAAGGGAAGGAGAGATGAGAGGAAGGAAGGAACAAAAGAAGAAAGGAAGGCAGGAAGGAAGAGATGAGAGGAAGGAAGGAAGGAAGAGATGAGAGGAATGAAGGAAGAGATGAGAGGAAGGAAGGAAGAGATGAGAGGAAGGAAGGAAGAGATGAGAAGAAGGAAGGAAGATGAGAAGAAGGAAGGAAGAGATGAGAGGAAGGAAGGAAGAGATGAGAGGAAGGAAGGAAGAGATGAGAGGAAGAAAGGAAGAGATGAGAGGAAGGAAGGAAGAGATGAGAGGAAGGAAGGAAGGAAGGGAATAAGTAAGGAAGGAATGAAGGAAGAAAGGAAGCTAGGAAGGAGGTTGTGGGGAAGAAGACATGCAACTCCTTTTGTGTTGACAGGTTGACAGCAGTGAGGGTGGTGAGTAATGGTATAATATGTCATTTTGACAGCTGCCTTACCCTGACTCAGGAATTTTAGATGTCCACACACAAACACAGCTTCAAGTGCTAAGGGAAGTTGATGGAAAGTTTCCAGTCATTATATATGTGTATATATATTATAGAACAATAGTAATAAAAAAAATTTTCATTGTTGGTTTGTGTAAACAAGTTTTGTAAACAATATAATGATAATAATGTTTATGCATTTATTGTGTTGCATACAACGAGTGTATATATGTACACTGCATCTTACTTTGGTCTCACAGGCCACATAAGTTATTTGGAAAAAAAAAATATTGGAAAATACAAGAAACCTTCGAATGGGAGTAAATATAAGTGTACCAGTGAGCGGCATGCGCCGCTGTTGCCATATGCAGCTCATTTTCTGCCAACTTTACGCCTCCATATCTCGGTAAGTATTGATTGCAAAAAAATGTTTTTAGGATAAAAACAATCAGAAAAATAATCTTAACATTTTGATAAGAATTTTTTTGTTTTTTTTTCGAATATTTTGCGACAACAGGAGAGCACTCAGGATTGGGGGTTGCGACAGTCAAAGGGTTAAAGGAACGCCAGATACAGAGCTCCCTGGACAGTTATTTTATCAGACAGGGGTCAAGTGACTCAACCTGGTCCTAGTGGCATTAAAAAAAAAAGGCCAGTAACCCCAGAAAAGAACTTGGTACCTGAAGTGTACTCCTCCATCCTCTCCCCTCCTCCCGTCTTCCACACATCAACAACTCTTCAATAAAGGTAAGTGACATGTTATTACTGTTTATTTCTTATTTCTCATTGTTTTCTGTGTAATTTAATGTATATTTGTTGTACAAAAAGAATTTATTTTAATACTTTGTGTCTGGAACAGATTAATTTTATTTCCATTATTTCTTATTGGGAAAATAGATTCGGAGTTCGTTATATTCGGTGTTCGCAGCACCCTCTGGAACGGATTAATCACGAACTCCGGGGGTCCACTGTAGTTTTACATACAAACTAGAGCATACGAAAACCGAGGTTCTTCTGTACATAATATAACTTTAGTTCATCTGTGTGTGAAAGACTCTCCTTATTTAATCAATTTTCATAATGTAATCCATTATTTTTTTCAACGCACCTGCCATCTCCCACTGAGGCAGGGTGACCTATAATAAAAACGAAAGATAATGTTTGTATTTTTCAATTTGGGGGTAACATATTTAAGAGCTGTATAGCTATTTTTAAATTCTGTATACCACGCATATACATTTACAGTGGACCCCCGGTTAACGGCCTTAATTCGTTCCAGAATGCTGTTCAAGTGCCGTTACCGAACAAATTTATTAACACAAGGAATAATGTAAATTTGATTAGTCCTTTTGGACCCCCAAACATACACTTACAAAAGCAATTACAAAAATACACTTTCATAATCGTTAGTGTTTGGAGTAGGCTGTTAACCGGGGGTCCACTGTACAGTGGTCCCTCGGTTTTCACCGAAAATTCGTTCCAGAATGCTGCTCAAGTGTCATTACCGAACGAATTTACTTCCTAAAGAAATAATGTCACGTAGGTTAGTCTATTTCAAACCCCCAAAAATACACTTGCAACAGCACTTACGAAAATACACTTACATAAATGTTCGAGTTTGGAGATGCACGAAAACCGAGGGACCACTGTACTTTGGTTTGTTAGATATCATTAGTTTATAGGCAGGTTGTGAGGATGATGCTTGTGGCTGATATATGTTAGTGCTGTGGTGTTTTAGAGGCTTCAAGTAAAGCTTTTTGCTTTCATCAATGGAAGGTTGATTTCGTTGATGGAACTTTGGTTGCTTTCGTCGATGCAAGTTTGCTTTCATCAATGCAAATTTGTTTTCGTCAATGCAAGTTTACTTTCGTCGATGCAAATTTGTTTGTATAGCATCGTGTTAACCCTTTCAGGGTTTTTGACGTACTAGTACGGCTTACACGCCAGGGCGTTTGACGTACTAGTACGCATAAATTCTAGTGGCTTCAAATCGAGGGGGAGAGAGCTGGTAAGCCTGCATGTGATAGAATGGGTCTATGTGGTAAGTGTGCGCAGTAGGAAAAAAATCTAAGCACCCGCATTGCATTGTGGGAGTGGTAATTCAGTGCGCATTTGTCACCAAGCCATGCGGTAAGGAATACCTCACTCCAGCAGTGTGAGTGGTGGGGAAGGCAGTGGGGAGGGGGGTAAGGCAGTGGGAAGGGTGGGGAAGGCAGTGGGGTTTGTGTAAACAACATTGGCTGGCTGGCTGGCTGGGGCTGGCTGGCTGGCTGGGGCTGGCTGGCTGGCTGGGGCTGGCTGGCTAGCTGGGGCTGGCTAGCTAGGGCTGGCTGGCTGTGGCTGGCTGGCTGGCTGGCTGGCTGGCTGGCTGGCTGTGGCTGGCTGGCTGGCTGGCGGGCTTTCTTTCTGTTGCTGGCTGGGGCTGGCAGGCTGGCTGGCTTGATGGCTGGCTGGGGATCGCTAGCTGGGGCTGGCTGGCTGGCTGTGGCTGGCTGGGGCTGGCAGGTTGGCAGGCTGGCTGGCTGGCTGGCTGGCTGGCTGGCTGGCTGGCTGTGGCTGGCTGGCTGGCTGGCTGGCTGGCTGTGGCTGGCTGGCTGGCTGGGCTTTCTTTCTGTTGCTGGCTGGGGCTGGCAGGCTGGCTGGCTTGATGGCTGGCTGGGGATCGCTAGCTGGGGCTGGCTGGCTGGCTGTGTCTGGCTGGGGCTGGCAGGTTGGCTGGCTGGGGCTGGCAGGCTGGCTGGCTGGGGCTGGCAGGCTGGCTGGCTGGGGCTGGCAGGCTGGCTGGCTGGGGCTGGCGGGCTGGCTTTCTGTATCTGGCTGGGGCTAGCGGGCTGGCTAGATGGCTGGCTGGGGCTGGCTAGCTAGGGCTGACTGGCTGGGGCTGTTAGCTAGGGCTGGTGGGCTGGCTGGCTGTAGCTGGCTGGGGCTGGCTGTGGCAGGCTGGGGCTGGCTGGCTGGGGTTGGCTGGGGATGGCTGGCTGTCTGTCTGTCTGTCTGTTTGTCTGTCTGTCTGTCACACAGGTACACATAAATACAATTATACATAGTGTAAATTACCTAGGATAACCCCAAAAAATCCAGACTGTCAAATAATATGTATCGACTCCGATGTGGCAATGTTGGTTCACTAGTGACTGCCTCTGAGACAGACAGACAGAAAGAGAGAGAGAGACAGAAAGAGAGACAGAGAGAGAAACAGACAGACAGGCAGATAAAACAGTGAAAACAAATAAAGAGAAGGCATTGAACCCTCATTTGTCAAATGTCATCACTCATTAGTTTGGTGATAAGCCGAGGCTAACCAGTCACCCCTGGCTGGCAGGGAGACAGGGAGCCAGGCAGGGAGGGAGGCAGGGAGCCAGGCAGGGAGGGAGGCAGGGAGGGAGGCAGGGAGCCAGGCAGGGAGGGAGGCAGGGAGCCAGGCAGGGAGGGAGGCAGGGAGCCAGGCAGGGAGGGAGGCAGGGAGCCAGGCAGGGAGGGAGGCAGGGAGGGAGGCAGGCAGGCGAAGGCAGTGTACCTCATCTAATGTCATCACTAATTAGTTTAGCTGATAATAATAAGATAACAGGACCCTCACCCCTCATCAATGTCACTGCTTCAATAATAATAATTTTTATTTTATTAGTATTTTTATTATTATTATTATTATATTATTATTATTATTATTATTATTATTATTATTATTATATTCTCCCGTGTATCCTAGGTAATTTACTCTATGTATAATTGTATTTATGTGTTCCTGTGAGATTGAGACAGCCAGTCAGTCAGATAGCCAGTCAGCCAGCCAGTCAGTCAGATAGCCAGTCAGCCAGCCAGTCAGTCAGATAGCCAGTCAGCCAGCCAGCCAGCCACTCAGTCAGATAGCCAGTCAGTCAGCCAGCCAGTCAGTCAGATAGCCAGTCAGCCAGCCAGCCAGTCAGTCAGAGAGCAAGTCAGCCAGCCAGTCAGTCATATAGCCAGTCAGCCAGCCAGCCAGTCAGCCAGTCAGCCAGTCAGTCAGATAGCCAGTCAGCCCGCCAGCTGGTCAGATAGCCAGCCAGCCAGCTGGTCAGCCAGCCTGCCAGCCATTCAGCCAGCCGGCTAGCTGGTCAGCCATTCAGCCAGCCGGCTGGCCATCCATGCAACCAGCTGTTCAGCCAGCCAGCCAGCTGGTCAGCTAGCCAGCTGGTCAGCCAGCCTGCCAGCCGGCTAGCTGGTCAGCCACCAGCCAGCCAGCCGGCTGGACATCCATCCAGCCAGCTGTTCAGCCAGCCAGCTGGTCAGCAGTTATTGTGTAGTATACAAGGAGTGTATATATACAAAATATTGTTTATATTGGTCTCACAGGACATAAAAGTTACTTGACAAAATAAAATGTTAAAAAATAAAAGAAAAAAGTATAAAAAAAATAAATAAACTATTACCGGGTGACAGGCAGTCGGCGATGTTGCCGTAAGCGGTTCACTTTCTGTCACCTTCAAGCCTCTATATCTCGGTAACTATTGATCGCAAAAATATTTTTTTTAGCCTATTAGATTTAAAAAAAAAAAAACTATTATTTCATAAGAAAAAATAATTTTTTTTTTTTTTGAAAATTTCTCGACCCTGAGAGAGAGTTAAGAATTGAGGTCTCGACCCTGAAAGGGTTAATATGTTTGCCTTACCACTCACAGTATCTTACTCCACAGGTTTCCAGCATATCTGTTAGAAATATAGGCAAATCTTTTTATTTTCAACACTGGTCATCTCCCACTAAGGCAGTCTTACCTGAAAAAAAAGAAATCTGCAAAGTTTTTCTTCTTTTTATATTTAGCAATTTATACAGGAGGTGTTACTAGTCCCTTGCTCCTGGCATTTAGTAATTTATACAGGTGTTACTAGCCCCTTGCTCCTGGCATTTAGTAATTTATACAGGTGGTGTTACTAGTCCCTTGCTCCTGGCATTTAGTAATTTATACAGGTGTTACTAGCCCCTTGCTCCTGGCATTTAGTAATTTATACAGGAGGCATTACTAGTCCCTTGCTCCTGGCATTTAGTAATTTATACAGGAGGTGTTACTAGCCCCTTGCATTTAGTAATTATACAGGTGTTACTAGCCCCTTGCTCCTGACATTTAGTAATTTATACAGGAGGCATTACTAGTCCCTTGCTCCTGGCATTTAGTTATTTATACAGGAGGTGTTACTAGTCCCTTGCTCCTGGCATTTAGTAATTTATACAAGAGAAAGGGTTACTAGCACCTTGCTTCCGGCATTTAGTAATTTATACAAGAAAAGGAGTTACTAGCACCTATTTTAATAGTAAGACTTTTCCTAAATTTGAGCCGGGAAGAAATATTGATTTTATGAGGCCGTTCAGGTGTTCCTGGTTTTATGCAGATGCATCTCATGCCCATGGCATGAGATGCATCTGACCTCAATTAGGCCATCAACACACATTTCCCCATAACTGCAATCTTCAACATGATAAATTAAACACATGTGCAACACTAGGGTATCTTTATTGGTCCACAATAAAGTGTAGCACATGGGTCTAATTTATTAACTTGTTGGTTCTCTGAACCATTTATCTGCAATCTTCAACATGTTTCACAAATGCCCCAATTGCACACAGTGATCATGTATTGATCGCATACAGTTAATGCATTCTGATCTCATATTGTGAATGTACAGTGCGTGCCCGAAATGCTCGTGCATGCTAGCGGCTTTCTTTGTGCTGGACAATACTTTATTAATGCATAAACTGCACATAGTACTGTACAAAAAAATAAAGGATTTGATTTGATCACATTTAGTGAATGTACAGAATATTGCACGTGCAGAATTACCATTAGCAATGGGACATTAGTACATGAAACCAAATTTGGATAAAGCAAATCCACAACTTGCAACAGTAACCTGTACTGAAGGATTAGTATAATTTAAGTATCATTTTGCAAATACACAGGAAGATGTATGGTTTATAACTATGCTATCTGGGTTATGGTAATAATAATAATAGTACAGTATATTTATTTTCTACAAGTACATGTACAAGGTATACAGACCATAGCTGACATCAATGACATACTACTATATAGAAAGCCGCTTGTTATGCTGAGCATTTCCCACAAATTAGGTCAGTTTTGTCCCAGGATGCGACCCACACCAGTCCACTAACACCCAGGTACCCATTTTACTGATGGGGAACATAGACAACCGATGTAAAGAAACACGCCCAATTTTTCCACCCTTGCCAGGAATCAAACCCGGACCCTCAGCGTGTGAAGCGAGAGCTTTAGCCACTAGCCACAGTGAAGATATTTTTATCTACCAGGATGAAATGTCTTCACAATAAAATGCCATAACCCACATTGTGTCTTTTATTTACACACTGTTGGTAAACTCTACCATTGTATTACCATGTTGTGTTCATATAATGTTTATTTGAACATTTGTTGTTGTTATTCACACTCTGCATTTCAGCTTATGTATATCTGTATTGTATTCACTTGTCATTTTGAATTAGGATTATTATACAGCCTCTCCTCACTTAACGACGGAGTTCCGTTCCTGAGACTACATTAGTAAACAAATTCGTGGCTAAGTGAGGAGCATACTATAATGGTAATGGGTTTGTGTCAACCATCTTTGATATTGTTTTAATGTCACTTTTGCACCATTTATAACATTTCTTTTATATTCTTAAATGTTTATATGTACAGTACAGTGAACCCCCGCCTAACGAGCAAAATTCATTCCAGAAGCCTGCTCAAGTGCCATTACCAAACGAATTTACTTCCTTAAGAAATAATGTCACGTAGGTTTGTCTATTTCAGACCCCCAAAAATACACTTCTACAAGCACTTACAATATTATACTTACATAATTGTACGATTTCCGGGGTGCTCGTTAGGCGGGGGTCCACTGTAGTGTACTGTATATTGTAATAAACAGAATAGAGAAAATCAGCTCTAATATTCATTATTGAAGTATGCATACTGGTCAGAGAGCTCGTCGTAAGTCTGAGTCATTAGTACGTCGCTAAGTGAGGAGAGGCTGTATATATACGAACGGGGAGCAAGGATGGGAGAAAGAGAGAAGGAAGAAGAAATAATAAAATTGAAGGAAGTAGTGGTAGGAGTGAAACATCCAATAATGGTCCAGTACTGAAAGAAACGTAGTCTGGTAATAGTCCTGAATGGATGGGAAACATTGTCTAAAGTTCTACCTCAAAACTGTGTGGTAGCGGTTAGAAGCACTGTAATATATACCTTTGTGTTTACCTGTGCATGGCTTTGTAATCTGTGTGTGTATGGCTACTGTATGATTGTATTGTGAGATGTATAATTCTAGCAAGCCTTGGCTACATCAAGAATATTGCCTCATGAAATGTGTGAGAGATAACAGAAGAATATGATACAAGGTTTCAACAGTTGCTTTGGGAAGAGGGGGAACATGCTTGCCTTTGTAGTGAAATTTGAGAGAAAAGACTTAGGTCTTGGTGAACTTTGGACCTAAGACCTTAGGTCTTGGTGAACTTTGGACCTAAGACCTTAGGTCTTGGTGAACTTTGAATCTAAGACTTCAAGAATTTTCTGAATTTTTGAGTAATATTTTGGTTCTTTAGTGAATTTTGGCCACTGTGGGTTTTGAAGCTACAGTAATACTCTGAATCTTAGTCACTAGAATGAATTTTGGAAATTCCGTACATTAATACATAGACTTTAATATTTTGGTTCTTTAAGTAAATTTTGGATCTTATGCTGACCTTTCTCAGTGCTTTGCACTTGCTGGTACTGATAACTCATGTCAAATATAGTCAGCTCCCTCTTTAGAAATCTTTTTGTGAACGTACATTCAAAATTGAATTAGCTCATAGGAAAGACTTCATAGTATGGTAAGTCCTCAAATTACAAACACATTGGGGACCTCCTGAATTGTGTATAATATACAGTGGACCCCCCGCCTAACGAGCAAAATTCATTCCAGAAGCCTGTTCAAGTGCCATTACCGAACGAATTTACTTCCTTAAGAAATAATGTCACGTAGGTTAGTCTATTTCAGACCCCAAAAATACAATTCCACAAGCACTTACAATATTATACTTACATAATTGTACGATTTCCGGGGTGCTCGTTAGGCGGGGGTCCACTGTATAATAATTATATTATACACAGTATATTATAATAATGATATACACAATACAGAAAAAAAAATACACAGTACAGAACATTCTTAATGTGTTTGTAAATCAAGGACTTACTGTACATAATTTTGAATTTTGGATACTCTTTCTCACTTGTACTTACAAAAAATTACACTACTTGTATATAGAGGAGCTTTTTAAGAGAGCTTACTGTATAAGTTAATCTGGGGCCTCAAAATTTTCACTTATGCAATGACTAAAAATGCACTACATACCCTTGTGTGTTCCCTTGTTGACCTATTTTGAATACAGTACAGTGGACCCTCGGTTTTCATTGAAAATTCATTCCAGAATGCTGTTTGAGTGCCATTACCGAACAAATTTGTTCCCATAAGGACAAATGTAAATTAGATAAGTCGTTTCAGAACCCCAAAAATACACTTACAAAAGCTCTTACAAAAATACATTTACATAATTGTTCGAGTTTGGAGGTGAATGAAAACCGAGGGTCCACTGTATATTATGCAAGATGCCATTGCTGTTTTGCAGTAGATTGCCCTTTAAGTTGACGAGAATGATGCATCAGCACATAGAAATGTCTCTCTTGGTAACATCCAGGTTTTCATTTGTTTGAAAGTAAATTTATTTGGTGTAGAGCTTAATAAATGCTCGTTTAGCTTTTGAGTCAGTGTTATAGCCTTTATGGTTTTAGTATTTTTCGTGAATATGCATTCAGTTTAAAATAATAATAATAATAGTAATAATTATAGGTTTAAGTATCATTTGAAGTACCGTATTTTCCAGCATATAAGGATCATGAGGATATAAGACATATATGACGATGTTTCCAAGCAGTTGTAACATAACATTAGTAAACAACTGCTAAAGCGCAACACAAAGCTTACCCTTAACCCCTGACCTTGAGCATATAAGGCCAAGACTTTTTGTGGGGAAAAAAGGGTGCCTCATGTGTTGGAAAATATTGTAATTATTGAGTGGTCTTCTGGCCATAGCTTAATGACCCCGGTGGTTTAGCACTTAATCTTGATTGTAATAATAATACAGTAACTCCTTAACTTACAAATACAGTGGTACCCTGAGTTTCGGCCATAATTCGATCCAGAATGCTGTTCAAGTGCCGTTACCAAACAAATTTGTTCCCATAAGGAATAATGTAAATTAGATTAGTCCATTTCAGACCCCCAAAAATACACTTACAAAAATACACTTACATAATTGTTCGAATTGGGAGGTGGCTGAAACTCGGGGTACCACTGTACATTGAGAACCTTCTGTATTGAGTATAATATCATTATATCATTATTGTGTATATATCATTATTGTGTATAATATCACTGTACAGTGGTCCCTCGGTTTTTGCCGAAAATTCGTTCTAGAATGCTGCTCAAGTGCCATTATCGAACGAATTTACTTCCTTAAGAAATAATGTCACGTAGGTTAGTCTATTTCAGACCCCCAAAAATACACTTGCAACAGCACTTACGAAAATACACTTACATAAATGTTCGAGTTTGAAGATGCACGAAAACCGAGGGACCACTGTATTTGTAAGTTGAGGACTTACTGTAGTAATAATAATAATAATAATAATAATAATCATCTTGCCATAATGGAAGCTTCATGCTACCAAGAGTCAGTTTTGAAGTGTGTACTGTGTTATTGTAAGTATTTAAAGATTTGATAGAAAAATTGTAGTAGTTTCTCGTTATATTATTATTGATGTTGATACTCTGGTGAAGGATGTGGAGAGAAGCGCCATACAAGCACAAGCCTTTATTAAACACTATGTTTTCTTTTGAACCTTCAAGAAAGGTTGCTTTCATGCTGGGCTCTTGTTCCAAGGAATTTTTGTTGTCCTCCCATTGATGACTATGAAACTAATGAAGATTAATGGAATGAAAAAAGTTATCTGTCATTTTGTAAAAGAATTTTTTGGAAAAATTAAATATTTTTTTGACCCTTAAACTGTCCAAATGTAGATCTATGTTCAGGTGCGTAGCGCTCTGAACGTAGATCTACGTTTTTTATTTTTTACATAAGAAAGCATGTAAAATCGAACGTAGATCTACGTTCGGAGTGCTACGCACGTGAACATAGATCTACGTTTGGACAGTTTAATGGTTAAAGGAGGTCTTGCTTGTAGGCTGTCTGCTAGGTGAGTGAGAATGGGCTAAGCTCTCATCCAGTGAGGTCTAGATAGGCCTAATCCTTGACAGAAGGCATTAAGCTTCAGGGCCCATAATCCCAGAGGGGCCCCACAGGTGACTTTAGTCCACATTGCTTAAAAAATTTGGGTCTTCTGTATGAGATGGGGTTGCAAATGTAGGTCCTCCTTTGCACTTGTGTAACACTTAGGTATCGTTATTGTAGAAATGTTTCACAAAGCAGCGGCTTCCTCGGTCCTATGGAGATGACCAAGTGTTACATAAGCGTCTAATTCATCATCCTGTTGATTTTCTGAACCGTTTATCTAAATGTCTTCCCATTCATCACATATAATCTGATTACTGTTCACTCCCCAGGTGCTGTAGGACTCCTGTGACTTACCTGTGATCAATTTCCAGAGTTTTTCTACTGAAGTCTAGTCTGGGGTCAAGCTTCTCTGTTAATTACCATGCTGGGTCACCCCATGGAGAAGACCCTGGCCAGGACTCTTCCTGCTGAACCTTTCTGTACCTGCTAATTGCCTGGTCATCCAGCAGTGTGTCTTATTTCCATTGTGGTCTTTTTTGTCCTTACCCAGGATGCCACCCACACCAGTCAACTAATACACAGGAGTCTATTTACTGCTAGGTGATAAGAGGCAGTATGTGTTAGGAGACTTGCCTATACATATATATGTACAGTGGACCCTCGGGTTTTCATTGATAATTCTTTCTAGAATGCTGTTCCCATAAGGACGAATGTAAATTAGATTAGTCATTTCAGACCCCCAAATAAACACTTACAAAAATACACTTACATAATTGTTCGAGTTGGGAGCTGTACGAAAACCGAGGGTCCACTGTACCTTTCATTTTCACGGTTGATACTTGATCCTTCAGTTGTAAACTGAATACACCACCACTGAGCTGTAAGATACCTTGATAATAAAACACACTCAAATTCCAAGTGTAGTACGTATAACCAAGTCTTGATTAGTGTCAATTTGAACAGTGCGAATTTTGATTTAGTGGGGAATTAATTTATTTTAGTTCACCTCCTTCCATCCCCAGCTCTTCAAATAGTGTGCAAGAATTGCATATAATTTGACCACTCCACGGGATTTATTATTCGCACCAGTCGAGACCTAGCTGTATACTACAAAAAAAATGCATTAAAAACGACTATACACTTCTACTGACGATGAGAAGACAAATCTTCACAGCACATGAGCACATATTTCGTACATCTTTCCCCCTCATTATCATCTCCCCACCACCATATAGCATTGAATGACTCACAGGGGTTTACCACTCTTTTTGTGACTTCAATATAACAATAACATCTTTGTGGGTTTCTTTCCTATGCCATGCACAATTTGCAGACATAACGAAGAATGCCATACTGCATTTATTAGAAAGACTAGCTATATGACAGTTGTTGGCTTAGCACTTAGTTCTGATTGTAATAATACAGTGGACCCTCGTTTATCAGCCATAATTCGTTCCAGAATGCTGTTCAAGTGCCGTTACCGAACGAATTTGTTCCCATGAGGAATGATGTAAATTAGATTAGTCCGTTTAAACCCTCAAAAATATACTTACAAAAGCACTTACAATAATACACTTAAATAATTGTTTGACTTGGGAGCAGGCCGATAACCGGAGGTCCACTGTAATTAGAAAGAATAAAAAGGTACAAAACAGTCACTTGAACAATACACAAATAACCGCACGTATTAGAAAGAAATTTATGATAGCGTTTCAGTCCCACTTGGACCATTAACAAGTCCAAGTTGACCGAAACATTGTCACAAGTTTCATTCACCTATGTGCGGGTTATTTGTATATTATTCACGTTATTAAATCTATCTTTATCATCTAACACCCATACTTTATCTTCCTTCCTCGCTGACAGCCACGTCTTTGACACACTCCCTCTTTCACTTTTTGACACCAACAGATTAAATTCAGTTATCCATGGTTTACTTTGGCCCAAAAAATTCCTCTTAATTTTGCATAATAACGGCCCCAGAGCACAAAAGTAGAGAAGCCTCAGAGCCTCAGAGAAGCCGTGAAGTGCTTCCTATCAGTGAAAAAATGATAATTCTCAACTTATTGTGCATAATTTATCAAACTTTGTAATAGGTATGTATAGGACTTGTATATATAGTTTGCTACTATTCACGGTTTCAGTATCCATGGCAGGTCATTGGAACGTATTCCCGGTGAATACGGTGGTCCTACTGTTCCTCCTTTAGCACTCCTCACTGCCCTTACTAACTCTACCTCGGTTATACCCTTCACCCTTGCTGGTCCCTGATCAAGCATATTAAACCTTCACCTGCAGTGCTCTATAACCCTTGTGAGTTCAGTGCTTAGTTATGATTATACAGCCTCTCCTCACTTAACGACAGTGTTGTGTTCTTAAGACCACGTCGGTAAATGAATTCGTCGCTAAACAAGGAGCATACTATAATGGTAGTGGGTTTGTGTCAGTCATCTTTGATATTATTTTAATGTCACCTTTGCACCATTTATAACATTTCTGGTATATTTTTAAATGTTTATACAGTAGTGTACTGTATATTGTAATAAATAGAATAGAGAAAATCAGCTCTAATATACATTATTTAGGTATGCATATTGGTCTGAGAGACCGTTGTAAGTCCAAGTCATCGGTAAACAAGTACGTCGCTAAGTGAGGAGAAGCTGTAATAATCTCATCATCTGCACTAGAACGGGATATGTACTTGCCTATTTGTGGTTGCAGGAGTTGTGTCACAGCTCCTGGTCTTTGTGTTCTTCTATTTAATAGACTTGTTAACCCTTTCAGGGTTATTGACGTACTAGTACGGCTTACGCCCTGGGGTTATTGACGTACTAGTACGCCTAAATTCTAGCGCCCTCAAATCAAGCAGAAACAGGCTGTTAGGCCTAGATGTGATAGAATGGGTCTGTGCGGTCAGTGTGCGCAGTATAAAAAAATTCCTGCACCACACATTGCATAATGAGGAAAAAAAAAACTCTGACCGTGTTTTTGGTTTAAAACAGCGACTTTGCAGTCTATTTTCGTATGGTGTTTATTGATGTATTCTCGTTTTCTTGGTCTCATTTGATAGATTGGAAGATATGTTACAGAAATTGAGATGATTTTGATTGGTTTGACAAAGACAAGTACCTTGAAATTGAGCTCAAAGTAGCGAAAATGTTCGATTTTTGACGATGTTCAAGAGTAAACAAATCACACCATGCATCCAATACACATCAACTGGCGAGTCTAATATTCATGCACAAGTGCTCTAATATTATTTGTACCATTTTTACAATGATGCAGTTGTATACATAACAGTAAATCTTCTATTTTTTTGTGAGAATAAAAATTCAAAATGAAAAGCAAAAGTAATGTAAGAGGGGCCTGGAAACGTGACTAATGAACAGAGAAGACATTATTTTAGTGCCAGGAATGTCTGCCTTGTTTATTCTGGACCCTATTTTGAAATTGGCATCGTTTGAAATTTGTGTGAAATTGGCCAAATTGCCATTTTCTGACCACTATTTTGGGTAGTTGTAATAGATAAATAGGCGGTTTCTTGTACTCAATCGATAGAAGAAATGGAGTTCCAGCGAAATACAGTAGACCCTCATTTAGCACGACTTTATGTTGCGCGTTTTGGGTATTACGCGATTGAAGAATTGCGGCACATTTTTATCTAACACGACGTAAACCTTATATTACGCGATTCGCTGGAGGGGAAAAATTTTGAGCCCGCGGTCGCCTGCAGTAGGTTAAACCATTGAGTCAGTGGGGGTCCTACTAAGGGTGGCTATGAGCCACAACAAGTGTTTAATGCTGACGAGACAAGTGTTTTCTGGAAGAAAATGCCAACATGAACTTATATCAGTCAGCAAGAGAAAAGTGCACCAGGCTTCAAGACAGCAAAGGATCGCTTCACCTTGCTTCTTTTGGGTAATGCATCAGGTGATTTCAAGTGTAAGCCCATGGTTATTTACCGCTGTAAGAATCCTCATGCTTTGAGGAAAAGGGAATTTGTTTTTCCTTCGCACAAACTAAGTTTATTCAGGTATACAGAGATAGTTACATTGATTATCATACATAGCAGCATATGTGTAGAGAACCTAGGATAACCCAAAGTGTTATCCTAGAGAACCTAGGATAACCCAGTGTTATCCTAGAGAACCTAGGATAACCCAAAGTGTTATCCTAGAGAACCTAGGATAACCCAAAGTGTTATCCTAGAGAACCTAGGATAACCCAAAGTGTTATCCTAGAGAACCTAGGATAACCCAAAGTGTTATCCTAGAGAACCTAGGATAACCCAAAGTGTTATCCTAGAGAACCTAGGATAACCCAAAGTGTTATCCTAGAGAACCTAGGATAACCCAAAGTGTTATCCTAGAGAACCTAGGATAACCCAAAGTGTTATCCTAGAGAACCTAGGATAACCCAAAGTGTTATCCTAGAGAACCTAGGATAACCCAAAGTTTGGGTTATCCTAGGTTCTCTACACATATGCTGCTATGTATGATAATCTTTGTAACTGTATCTGTGTATACCTGAATAAACTTATAGTTTGCAGGAAGAAAAAGCAACCATTCCCTCAAGCGGCCGGTGCTAATGTTGTGGAACAGCTGGGGAGACCACCCGCCTTCCCATGCTACCCCTCCCCCAACAACACCCTACCATCCCAGCATTCGTACGTATTCCATACGCGTCAAGCCAGCTGTGTTTGTCAAGAATAAGAGTGAATTGTGTTTTGATCTTTAAATTACTATATAATAATAATAATAATAATAATAATAATAATAATAATTTTTATTTCAATGCATGTTACAAGTGTACAATGTTATTGGTAGTTACAAATATAATACAATTATAAAACTGTAATGCAAGGAGAGCCACTGGCATGCCATGGCATTAGGGGCAGTTTATTCTAGAGACTTATTCACTAAGTACTTAATGCTAAAGAAATTGATTGAGTTTATTCTAGTTCTATATTATTTAAATTATTAAATGGTTATACATACTATTTAAAGACAATACAAGAGAAATTGGTTGAGTTTAATCTAGTTGTAGAATTTATTTCAAATTACAGTATGTTGATGCTATACTAGTATAATAACAATACTAGAAATAGTTTTTAGAGTTTCATCTAGGTATATATTTTATTTCAAATTAAGAAAATGATGATACTATAAGATTTTAAATGACAATATGATGATATGAGATTGCAACAAGTGTTAAGGAGGATGAACATATCAAAATGAGATCTTCTTAAGTAAAATAATATTGGGTTTGGAAGTTTGTTACAGTATGAGTATTTAGTATAGGGTGAGTAGGTGACTTTTGAGAAGAGTCTTGAATTGATTTTCCGACAAGGTTAACTTGATATTTACTGGTAATGAATTCCAGATTTTGGGGCCCTTTATGTGCATAGAATTTTTACATTGGTTAGTATGGACTCGGGTATGTCAAATAGTGATCTGTGTCTTGTGTCATGTTCGTGGGACCTATTAAAGTTGTTGAGGAGAATTCTGAGCGCAGGGTTAATATTAGCATGTAGAGTTTTATGTATGTAGAAGGCACATGAATAGGTATGAATATTTTTTATGGTGAGTAGTTTTAAGGTTCTGAATATAGGTGGAGTATGCTGTCTAGAGTGGGAATTTGTTATCATCCTGACTGCAGCCTTTTGCTGGGTTATGAGTGGTCTAAGGTGATTTAATGTTGTTGAGCCCCATGCACAGATTCCATAGGTGAGATAAGGGTAGATAAGAGAATGATATAGTGCAATGAGAGCTGGTTGAGGCACATAATAGCGTATCTTAGATAATATACCTACTGTCCTTGAGATTTTCTTGGAAATTTGTTGTATGTGTGTTTGGAATTTAAGACTACTGTCAAGGTGGATTCCTAGGAATTTTCCCTCTGTGAGCCTTGTGATGGGTGAACCATTTAGCGTTATGTTAAGTGGAACATTTGTAGCTTTGTTTCCAAACTGAATGTAGTAGGTCTTGTCCGTATTGAGAGTAAGCTTATTTGTCATCATCCATGTTGATATTTTCTGTAATTCGGCATTAACTGTGTTGGCTAGTACGACTTGTATCTGCCAAGCAATCATGTCACCCAGTAGGCATACAAGTGTTGCTCAAAGTGGCAAGAAAATGTTTAAGCATTTATTAAGTCTTAGAACTAACGAAGAAAAAGATATTAGACAAGACATAACCTGTGGCTGTAATGAAGTGTTACTTTGTACACACAAAAAGATGTAAACATAAGTTTGTGTGACTAACTTACTGAATGACTTGACTGACTGACTTACTGAATGACTTGACTGACTTACTGAATGACTTGACTGACTTACTGAATGACTTGACTGACTTACTGAATGACTTGTCTGACTGACTTACTGAATGACTTGTCTGACTGACTTACTGAATGACTTGACTGACTTACTGAATGACTTACTGACTGACTTACTGAATGACTTGACTGACTGACTTACTGAATGACCTGACTGACTGACTTACTGAATGACTTGACTGACTGACTTACTGAATGACTTGACTGACTGACTTACTGAATGACTTGACTGACTGACTTACTGAATGACTTGACTGACTGACTTACTGAATGACTTGACTGACTGACTTGACTGACTGACTTACTGAATGACTTGACTGACTTACTGAATGACTTGACTGACTGACTTACTGAATGACTTGACTGACTGACTTACTGAATGACTTGACTGTTTGACTTACTGAATGACTTGACTGACTTACTGAATGTCTTGACTGACTTACTGAATGTCTTGACTGACTTACTGAATGTCTTGACTGACTTACTGAATGTCTTGACTGACTTACTGAATGTCTTGACTGACTTACTGAATGTCTTGACTGACTTACTGAATGTCTTGACTGACTTACTGAATGTCTTGACTGACTTACTGAATGTCTTGACTGACTTACTGAATGTCTTGACTGACTTACTGAATGTCTTGACTGACTTACTGAATGTCTTGACTGACTTACTGAATGTCTTGACTGACTTACTGAATGTCTTGACTGACTTACTGAATGTCTTGACTGACTTACTGAATGTCTTGACTGACTTACTGAATGTCTTGACTGACTTACTGAATGTCTTGACTGACTTACTGAATGTCTTGACTGACTTACTGAATGTCTTGACTGACTTACTGAATGTCTTGACTGACTGACTTACTAAATGACTTGACTGACTGACTTACTAAATGACTTGACTGACTGACTTACTAAATGACTTGACTGACTGACTTACTAAATGACTTGACTGACTGACTTACTAAATGACTTGACTGACTGACTTACTAAATGACTTGACTGACTGACTTACTAAATGACTTGACTGACTGACTTACTAAATGACTTGACTGACTGACTTACTAAATGACTTGACTGACTGACTTATTAAATGACTTAACTGACTTACTGAATGGGCTGACTTACTGAATGACTTGACTGACTTACTGAATGACTTGACTGACTTACTGAATGACTTGACTGACTTACTGAATGACTTTATTAAAGTTAGAGACACTCAGTACAACCATCGACTTCAGTTCCAGAATCTCTACTATCCACCTCAGCCCAGTAGGGCCACAGCATAACTCTCCACTCTCTTCACAATCATCCACAAACATTAGCACCCACAATTTAAGGTAAATACTATTATTTCTGTTACATTTGTAGTCTTAAGCAGTAAAAACAACATAATACATAATACCGAATGCATCACAACTACTCAAACCCATTTTATTTGCAGATGACACAACATATGTCTTCTCTCACCCAAATCCAGTTATACTGGCCAACACTGTTAATGCCGAATTACAGAAAATATCAACATGGATGACGACTAACAAGCTTACTCTCAATACTGACAAGACCTACTTCATACAGTTTGGAAGCAAAGTCACAAATGTTCCACTTAACATAACACTTAATGGTACACCCATCACAAGACTCACAGAGGGAAAATTCCTAGGAATCCACCTTGACAGTAGCCTTAAATTCCAAACACATATACAACAAATTTCCAAGAAAATCTCGAAGACAGTAGGCATATTATCAAAGATACGCTATTATGTACCTCAATCAGCTCTCCTTGCACTCTATCATTCACTTATCTACCCGTATCTCACCTATGGAATCTGTGCATGGGGATCAACAACGTTAAATCACCTTAGACCACTCATAACACAACAAAAGGCCGCAGTCAGAATGATAACAAATTCCCACTCTAGACAGACATACTCCACCAATATTCAAAAGTCTCAAACTACTCACCGTAAAGAACATTCATACTTACTCTTGTGCCTACTACATATATAAAACTTTACACTCTAATATAAACCCTCTGCTCAAAACTCTCCTCACCAACTTTAATAGGACCCATGACCACAACACACGACACAGATCACTTTTTGATATACCCCGTGTTCATATCAACCTATGTAAAAATTCTATGCACATAAAGGGCCCCAGAATCTGGAATTCATTACCAGTAAATATTAAGATAATCTTGTCTGAAAATCAATTTAAGACTCAACTCAAAAACCACCTACTCACCCAAACCTAAATGATCATGCTATAAACTACTTTGACAAATGCTCATTGTTACTTTCCTATACGATAATCTCAATTTTTAATAATATGTTACTATTATGTTACCCCCTACTCATATTATAAGTTAATGTCAAAAATGCTCAATGTTATTTTCCTTAAGATAATCTCAATTCCATATTATCATTCAAGAATCTTAACACCTGTAACAATCTAAGATCTAATATCATTATATAATAATTTAAACAGTAAAATTTCATCATATTGTAATTTTGAAAATAATTTTTAACTAGAATAAACTCAATAAATTTCTCTAATATTAAGTACCTAGTTTTTAAGGACTAGAATAAGCTGCCCCTAATGCCATGGCATGTCAGTGGCTCTCCTTGCACTCAATTTACATTGTAACTTCCAATACCCATGTAACCTGCAATGAAATAAAATTTGTTTGTTTGTTTGTTTGATAATGAACTACAATTACATATTCTCTTATATTTGTAAGATCTGTTGGTCTAAAAAAAACTTGTTTGGCTTTTTGGGGACTCTCAGGAACGTAACCCTATTTTTCCCATAAGTTCTTTTAATTATCTAACACGATTTTAGCTAACACGACGTTTTCAGGAACGTAACTACCGTGCTAAATGAGGGCCTACTGTAGCTATAATTTTAGTTGCCTGAAACATTGGAATTTGCCGAAAATAGGGCTGAAAGTGGGCGAAATCGCCGATGCGTAAGTGTCATGGCTGCCGCTAACTTCGCGAAAGCATAATTCCGTGAGTTTTCGATCAAATTTCATAATTTTTGTGGCGTTATGATCGGAAAAAGATTCTCTATCATTTCATAAGAAAAAATTTTTTTTTTTTTTTTAAATTCTTGGACCCTGAGAACGAGTTTCGGAGACCCCCCTTGGACCCTGAAAGGGTTAAAGGTTATTCAAAGGAAAATGTTGTCTCCTATAAAGGCTTGTTGGTTGGTTAATGGGGTTTAAAGTCAATCAACTACACAAAGGTCATTAAGGTTACATGTCGCCCGTTCTTCACTAGTCAGGAATACGAAGAATACTTTGTTGGGTTTCTCTTCACATCTATGTTGGCACATTTGTCATACATCTGCTTCAAGAATATTATGTAGAATTATTCAGTATTTTTTATGATAATTTTAAAGGAGATTAACCAGTATTTTATTGGTGGTTAATGCCATACTCTTCCAGATACTGCGTATTAATTGAAACCTTTTGAAGCCAACTTTATACGCTAGTGTATTTCTTGACTTCTTCACCTTGTATACGCTGCAAATTTTCTCTTGTCATCTTACAAACATTATCTCTCAGTTCACAGCAGGATTCAAACCTGTACACTATCAAAGTACTGTATCAAAGTACAGTGGACCCCCGCCTAACTAGCACCCCGGAAATCGTACAATTATGTAAGTATAATATTGTAAGTGCTTGTGGAAGTGTATTTTGGGGGTCTGAAATAGACTATCCTACGTGACATTATTTCTTAAGGAAGTAAATTCGTTTGGTAATGGCACTTGAGCAGGCTTCTGGAATGAATTTTGCTCGTTAGTCGGGGGTCTACTGTACTGTGTACTTTGATACAGAGTGTGCAGGTTCGAATTCTGCTGGGGACTGAGAGAGAATCTTATTTAATGTTGCTCAATTTTTATATAACTTTTTAAGATAAACCACAGATCAGGTGGGTTTTGAACGCATGGCGAGTGAGTCACCATGAGTTCAAATCCCACCAGTTCCGTGGTTTGTTTACAATCGTGTCACCACTGTTTCAAGATTGTTAAATAATATAATGTTGTGTCATTTCTCACACTTGTGTCAGCTGGAGGTGTCGCTGGATGCCTTGCTGCTGCTCTCCAAGCTAGAGTACGCCATGGGTGACTACGAAGGCGCTCTTGGTCGCCTGGCCACTGCCGGCCTCGACCAGCTCACGGAGAAGGCCCTCCCCACCAGGTCACTCAGGATCGTGGCCGAGTCCTACGCTATAAAGGGTGCGAAAGTCATTTTCCTTTAGTAACCCTAGCTGCTGTAATCCAGTTTGTCTCCATATACAGTTGCTCCTTGACTTATGATATTTCTACTTTACGATGATGCAAAAGCAATTACTTTGGAGATGAAACTTAAGATAATTACCCAACATGAAGGCAGCAAGTCCGTAACTCGTTTTCATTTATTTACTTTTCAATACTGATATTTACAATAATTATTTACTCACCCAGAGACAGTAGTTATTTTTTTACTTATCTATTCATATTCGACTAACGATATTTTCAACTTACAGTGGGTTTGACGGAACATAACCCCATTGTAAGTCAAGGACCATCTGTAATAGTCGTATTCTAAACAGACCACGGAACGGATGGGGTTTGAATTCATTCTATGGTGTATAGAAATATAGCTAGATGGATGAATGTTACTAGAGCCACCTGGTCCAGGGGTTAGCGCACTGGCCTGTTAGGTTTGGGACTTGCTTGCCTTAGGATCAATCCCATCCGTTCCCTGGTTTGTTTACAGTCGTTAGGATTTCTTGAGTCATATTCTAGTGTTTAATTTTACTGATACTCTTGAGCAATTTACCGTTGTGCTCTGTACTCTACTGTTGAGCTCTGTACTTCACTGTTGAGCTCTGTACTTCACTGTTGAGCTCTGCACTGTACTGTAGAGCTCTGTGCTTTACTGTTGAGCTCTGTGCTTTACTGTTGAGCTCTGTGCTTTACTGTTGAGCTCTGTACTTTACTTTTGAGCTCTGTACTTTACTGGTGAGCTCTGCACTATACTGATGAGCTCTGTACTTTACTGTTGAGCTCTGCACTTTACTGTTGAGCTCTGTATTTTACTGTTGAGCTCTGTACTTTACTGTTGAGCTCTGTACTTCACTGTTGAGCTCTGTACTTCACTGTTGAGATCTGTTTTACTGTTATTGTTGAGCTCTGTACTTGATGGGTGGTAGACTGATGCTCATTTTTATTACATAGACTTTATTGAAAAGTTAGACAAGTAGATATACATATCTATCGTATTATATAGAATAGGCGTTAACGAGAACCTTAACAAGTTCTGTTATATTAAGTTCTGTAATTTGCAATTTGAAGTCTTGCCTTATAGTGTAATTAGGTAGCAGTGGTGTGTTGTGTGTGTGTGTGTGTGTGTGTGTGGTGTGTGTATGTATACTCACCTATTTGTGGTTGCTGGGGTTGAGTCATAGCTCCTGGCCCCACCTCTTCACTGGTCGCTACTAGGTCCTTTAACATCCCTTTGACTCATTTGAGTCTTCAACTTCCAATTGTGACCCCTTGTTTCTGTGTCCCAACTCTGGAACATCCTGTCTCTGTCCACCTTGTCAATTCTTTGCAGTATTTTGTATGTCGTTATCATGTCTCCCCTAACCCTCCTGTCCTCCAGTGTCATCAGGCTGATTTCCCTTAACCTTTCTTCGTAGGACATTCCCCTTAGCTCCGGGACTAGTCTTGTTGCAAACCTTTGCACTTTCTCTAATTTCTTGATGTGCTTGACCAGGTGTGGGTTCCAAACTGGTGCTGCATACTCCAGTATGGACCTGATGTGCACGGTGTACAGTGTCTGACGTACACGGTGTACAGAGTCTTGAACAATTCCCATATGCTGCAGCAGTTATCTGGTTGATGTGCACTTCAGGAGATGTGCTCAGTATTATACTCACCCCAAGATCCTTTTCCTTGAGTGAGGTTTGCAGTCTTTGGCCACCTAGCCTATACTCTGCGGTCTTCTTTGCCCTTCCCCAGTCTTCATGACTTTGCATTTGGCAGGGTTAAATTCAAGGAGCCAGTTGCTGGACCAAGCTTCCAGCCTGTCCAGGTCTCATTGTAGTCCTGCCTGATCCTCATCTGATGTAATTCTCATTAACTTCAAATCATCTGCAAACAGGAACACTTCCAAGTCTATCCCTTCCGTCATGTCATTCACATGTATCAAAAATAGCACTGGTCCTAGGACTGACCCTTGTGGAACTCCGCTCGTCACAGGCGCCCACTCTGGCACCTCGTCACGTACCATGACTCGTTGTTGCCTCCCTGTCAGGTATTCTCTGATCCATTGCAGTGCCTTCCCTGTTAGATGTGCCTGATCCTCTAGCTTCTGCACTAGTCTCTTGTGAGGAAGTGTTGAAGGTCTTCCTGCAGTCCAAGAAAATGCAATCTACCCACCCCTCTCTCTCGTGTCTTACTTCTGTTACCTTGTCATAAAACTGTGTGTGTGTGTGTGTACTCACCTATTTGTACTTACCTATTTGTGGTTGCAGGGGTCGAGTCATAGCTCCTGGCCCTGCCTCTTCACTGATTGCTACTAGGTCCTCTGTCCCTGCTCCATGAGCTTTATCAAGCTTCGTCTTAAAACTACGTATGGTTCCTGCCTCCACTACCTCACTTTCTAGGCTATTCCACTTCCTGACAACTCTGTGACTGAAGAAATACTTCCTAACATCCCTTTGACTCATTGGAGTCTTCAGCTTCCAATTGTGACCCCTTGTTTCTGTGTCCCATCTCTGGAACATCATGTCTTTGTCCTCCTTGTCAGTTCCTCACAGTATTTCATATGTCGTTATCATGTCTCTTCTGACCCTCTCGTCCTCCCCTTAGCTCTGGGACTAGTCTTGTTGCAAACCTTTGCACTTTCTCTAATTTTTTGATGTGCTTGACCAGGTGTGGGTTCGAAACTGGTGCTGCATACTCCAGTATGAGCCTGATGTACATGATGTACAGAGTCTTGAACGCTTCCTTACTGAGGTATCGGAACGCTATTCTTAGGTTTGCCAGACGCCCGTGTGTGTGTGTGTGAGTGTGATAAATAGATAGGTAGATAGAGATCCCCTTCAAGCAAGGTGCTACCTTGATGCTGGTGAAGTGATCTACGTCCAAGAAATTGACGTTGCTCCTCCTTGTCCTTGGATCAAACTTGATTACCTTCCATTCTTCAGGAGCTGTATAACCCCTATACATTTAGTGTTTCTCCAATAATAATAATAATACTAATAATAATAATAATGTGTCTGAGCTTTGATTATTTTCATATGTAGTGATAAATCTTTCACACAATTGGTACAAGCATTCACACAGGTGGTACAAGCATTCACACAGGTGGTACATGTATTCACACAGGTGGCACAAACTTTCACATAGGTGGCACAAACATTCACACAGGTGGCACATGCATTCACACTTGTGGTACAAGCATTCACACAGGTGGTACATGTATTCACACAGGTGGCACAAACTTTCACATAGGTGGCACAAACATTCACACAGGTGGCACATGCATTCACACTTGTGGTACAAGCATTCACACAGGTGGTACATGTATTCACCCAGATGGCACAAACATTCACATAGGTGGCACAAACATTCACACAGGTGGCACATGCATTCACACATGTTGTACAAGCATTCACATAGGTGGTACAAATATTCATTCAGGTGATACAAATATTCACACAGGTGGTATCATCATTCACACAGGTGGTGATAATTGTGAAGGTAATAAATCATGAATTATTTGCCAGGAAATCATCAATTTTTTGGCAGTAAATCATAAATTTTTTATCAGTGAATCGTAAATTTTTTGCCAGTAAATCATAAGTATTTTGGCAAGAGTTTGTTGGGCATCCAACATACTATTTGACTGTCTTGTCTTGTACTGCAAGATGTCTTGTACTGCGAGATGTCTTGTACTGCAAGATGTCTTGTACTGCAAGATGTCTTGTACTGCAAGATGTCTTGTACTGCGAGATGTCTTGTACTGCGAGATGTCTTGTACTGCGAGATGTCTTGTACTGCAAGATGTCTTGTACTGCGAGATGTCTTGTACTGCGAGATGTCTTGTACTGCAAGATGTCTTGTACTGCGAGATGTCTTGTACTGCGAGATGTCTTGTACTGCGAGATGTCTTGTACTGTGAGGTAACAGTGTAACCCAGCTATCACTGCTACGCTGCTACCTCAATCCAGTGATCAGTAACCGCATCATGTACAAGTGGTTAAACGAAGAACGCAGTGTTCTAGTACATTACAGTGTCGTAGAACAGTGATGGCAGCGTTCCCATACATTACACAGTATTCGAAAACATTACAGTGTCCTTGAACAGTGATGACAGTGTTCTGGAATAATGAAAGTTAAAAGCACCTCTCTCTTAGAGTTAATCATCCTGATGACCGCTCTCTCACTCAGGATTATTCATCGTTATCATCACATTTGACACCTTGTATGTGAGCAATTGTGAATTTCTTAAAAGAACAGGCACTTAATAACAAAATCCTAAATTATTCTTCTTATACTAAATAAAAATTAATAAATTTCACCGATGAGGCATTCACAAAGGTTTGAGTAGTTATTACAAATGATTGTTCTTTAGGTAATCTTATCATAATATGGATATAATGTGATAGAAATGTAGGTTCATGAAAAAGCCTTTAATTATATAATACATTTTGGGCAAACTTCTGGTAGTCATAAAGAGGTAAAAATATTTTCCACTTGTCAGTGCAATGTTTTGTGTCGGAAATAAACCACTAAAAGAAGTAATAAGTTATTTGATGATTCTTCGTTATTTATTCCTGTTCCTGCCTGGACTTATTGACAATTCTCTATTATTTATTCCTGTTCCTGCCTGGACTTATTGACAATTCTCCATTATTTATTCCTGTTCCTGCCTGGACTTATTGACAATTCTCCATTATTTATTCCTGTTCCTGCCTGGACTTATTGACAATTCTCAGTTATTTATTCCTGTTCCTGCCTGGACTTATTGACAATTCTCCGTTATTATTCCTGTTCCTGCCTGGACTTATTGACAATTCTCCGTTATTATTCCTGTTCCTGCCTGGACTTATTGACAATTCTCCGTTATTATTCCTGTTCTTGCCTGTACTTATTGACAATTCTCCGTTATTATTCCTGTTCCTGCCTGGACTTATTGACAATTCTCTGTTATTATTCCTCTTCCTGCCTGGACTTATTGACAATTCTCTGTTATTATTCCTCTTCCTGCCTGGACTTATTGACAATTCTGTTATTATTCCTCTTCTTGCCCGGACTTATTGACAATTCTCCATTATTTATTCCTGTTCCTGCCTGGACTTATTGACAATTCTCCATTATTTATTCCTGTTCCTGCCTGGACTTATTGACAATTCTCCATTATTTATTCCTGTTCCTGCCTTGACTTATTGACAATTCTCCATTATTATTCCTCTTCCTGCCTGGACTTATTGACAATTCTCCATTATTTATTCCTCTTCCTGCCTGGACTTATTGACAATTCTCCATTATTTATTCCTGTTCCTGCCTGGACTTATTGACAATTCTCCATTATTTATTCCTGTTCCTGCCTGGATTTATTGACAATTCTCCGTTATTATTCCTGTTCCTGCCTGGACTTATTGACAATTCTCCGTTATTATTCCTGTTCCTGCCTGGACTTATTGACAATTCTCCGTTATTATTCCTGTTCCTGCCTGGACTTATTGACAATTCTCTGTTATTATTCCTCTTCCTGCCTGGACTTATTGACAATTCTCTGTTATTATTCCTCTTCCTGCCTGGACTTATTGACAATTCTCTGTTATTATTCCTCTTCCTGCCTGGGCTTATTGACAATTCTCTGTTATTATTCCTCTTCCTGCCTGGACTTATTGACAATTCTGGTATTATTCCTCTTCTTGCCCGGACTTATTGACAATTCTCCATTATTTATTCCTGTTCCTGCCTGGACTTATTGACAATTCTCCATTATTTATTCCTGTTCCTGCCTGGACTTATTGACAATTCTCCATTATTTATTCCTGATCCTGCCTTGACTTATTGACAATTCTCCATTATTATTCCTCTTCCTGCCTGGACTTATTGACAATTCTCCATTATTTATTCCTCTTCCTGCCTGGACTTATTGACAATTCTCCATTATTTATTCCTGTTCCTGCCTGGACTTATTGACAATTCTCCATTATTATTCCTCTTCCTGCCTGGACTTATTGACAATTCTCCGTTATTGTTCCTCTTCCTGCCTGGACTTATTGACAATTCTCTGTTATTATTCCTCTTCCTGCCTGGACTTATTGACAATTCTACATTATTGTTCCTCTTCCTGCCTGGACTTAGACTAGCCTGCTACCGATCACCCAACTATCGGCCACTGATGCATTTACGTTAAAAATAGAACAAAATACCAACAAATTGATGAGTAAGACACAGTTGGGTATCTTTATTATTGAAATGTTTGGTCAGTCCCTCAACCTGGAGCCTGAGGGACTGACCACCTCAAACTATTTTTTACAAGGTTGATGGACTGATTACATCATTTTTACCTTGTTACTTCTGTTGCCTTCAATTAATTCTCTGTATTTGACTGAAGAAGCCTACTGCATAGGCGAAGCATTTCAGCAGTAAAGATACCCAACTGTTGCACATTCTAGTGGCTTCCAATCTTGTGGGAAAAAGATGGTAGGCCTATATGTATATGAAAGAATGGGTTGTGTGGTCAGTGTGCACAGTATAAAAAAAAAATCCTGCAGCACGTAGTGCATAATGAGAAAAAAGCTGCAACGGGGTTTTTGTTTAAAACAGCGACTTTGTAATGTATTTTTGTATGGTAGTATTTATGGTTGTATTCTCAGTTTCTTGGTCTCATTTGATAGAATGGGAGATATATTTCAGAAATAGAGATGATTTTGAATGGTTTACAGATTAAAATTAGCTTGAAAGTGAGTTCAAAGTAGCAGAAATGTTTGATTTTTGACGATGTTCAACATGCTTCTTCATTGATCTACACAAAGCTTTTGATACAGTCGACCATGATTTACTGCTCACAAAATTAGCACACTGTGGTATAAGAGGGTACTCACTCAACTACCTAAAGTCATACCTTAGTAACAGAAGCCAATACGTGTACACAAATGGAGCGAACTCTTCCACACAACAAATTAAAGTTGGAGTCCCTCAAGGAAGTGTACTGGGTCCACTCCTATTCCTCATTTACATCAATGACCTACCGAATGCATCACAACTACTCAAACCCATATTATTTGCAGATGACACAACGTATGTCTTCTCTCGCCCAAATCCAGTCATACTGGCCAACACTGTTAATACCGAATTACAGAAAATATCAACATGGATGACGACTAATAAGCTTACTCTCAATACTGACAAGACCTAGATCATACAGTTTGGAAACAGAGCAACAAATGTTCCACTTAACATAACGCTCAATGGTTCACCCATCACAAGACTCAGAGGGGAAAATTCCTAGGAATCCACATTGACAGTTGCCTTAAATTCCAAACACACATTCAACAAATTTCCAAGAAAATCTCAAAGACAGTAGGCATATTATCAAAGAGATGCTACTATGTGCCTCAATCAGCTCTCCTTGCACTATATCACTCACTCATCTACCCTTATCTCACCTATGGAATCTGTGCATGGGGATCAACAGCATTAAATCACCTTAGACCACTCATAACCCAGCAAAAGGCTGCAGTCAGAATGATGATTCAAATTCAACTTTATTTCTGGTAATATTACAAAGTGGGGTGTACTTATATTATTTATACATTTTATGAAGTAGATATTACAAGATGGCCAATAATATGCCTAGGTATGCCTAGGCTTTTCAGGCAGTCTTATGATAGGTCTTACTCAATAGTGACACAATGATTATAATGATATTAAGGTTAGGTAATTGAAGTGATTAACTAGGTTTACAAAATTGAGGTTTACAAAATTGAGGTACTGAGATTCAAACATTTAAGAATTTAACAATTAGTTTATATATTAATGGTAAAGGTGATGTATTGGCATAAAACCGTTTCTATATTGGAGTGTCTTAGGCAAACTTATGACTAGCTTAAGAATTATGAAGCAATAGTTGTATCAGAATTTTGGTTAGTCATGTTCAAATTAAGGGGAATCACAGATATCAATAAGTGTATTTTGCTGTGGATATGTGCAAGATAAAGTAGTTTTCATTGGGTGTGTAAGTGAGATAAGATGTTTTTTAACGGTGCTTTTGAAAATGGAGGTTGTGTCTGCAGTTCTAGAGTTTTCAGGCAGGGAGTTCCAGATTTTAGGCCCTTTTATGCGCATTGAATTTTTGTATAGATTTAGTCAGACATGGGGAATGTCAGAGATGTTTGTGTCTGGTATTATGTCTATGGGTCCTGTCACAACTGTCGAGAAAGTGTTTTAGCTCAGGGTTAAAGTTGGAATTTATGGTTCTATAAATGTAGATTGCAGAGTAGTAAGTATGGATGTTCTGAACAGTGAGTAGGTTTAGGTCTTTGAAGAGTGGGGGGTGTGCTGCCTAGTATTGGATTGCGTGATGATTCTTACTACGGCTTTTTGTTGGGTTATTATTGGCTTTAGGTGGGTAATTGCTGTTGATCCCCATGCACAAATGGCATATGTGAGGTAGGGATAGATGAGTGACTAGTACAGTGTGAGTAGGGCTGATTGTGGTACATAATAGCGTATCTTAGAGAGGATCCCCACAGTTTTGGACACTTTCTTTGTTATGTGTTGGATATGGGTGCTGAATTTCAGGCTACTGTCAAGGTGAAGGCCCAGGAATTTGCCCTCATTATGTTTAGCAATAGGAGTAGTGTTGATCTTAATGTTTAATTGTGCATCACCTGCTCTGTTGCCAAACATAATATAGAAGATCTTTTCAGTGTTGAGTGTAAGTTTATTGGCTGTCATCCATGTTAATATTTTTAATAATGCGTCGTTAACAATGGTGTTGAGCATGGCAAGATTTGGGTGGGAGATGACATAAGTTGTATCGTCAGCAAAGAGTATTGGTTTCAGGTGTTGTGATACATTGGGAGGATCATTGATGTATAAGAGGAAGAGCAGGGGACCAAGGACACTTCCCTGCGGTACTCCGGTGTCAAGTGGTCGTGTCGTGGAGGATGTGTCTTTAATGGTGACATACTGATACCTATTAGTGAGGTAGGATTTGAAGTATTCCATAGTGGTCAAGTTTGTGGAGTAGGATGCCGTGGTTTACTGTGTCGAAAGCTTTCCTTAGGTCAGTAAAAACTCCTAATGGATATTCCTTATTTTCCAATGCTGTGTAAAGCAGGTCTATCATTTTTACTATTGCATCGTTAGTGCTTCTATTTTTCCTGAAGCCAAATTGGCAGGGGTTGAGTATGCTTTGTGTCGTTATAAACAAGTATAATCTCTTGTGCACAAGTTTCTCGAAGATTTTGGATAGCAACGGTAAGTTTGATATTGGTCTATAGTTGTTTATGTCTGTGGGGTCACCACCTTTTTGTATTGGTGTAACCCTTGCTGTTTTGAGTAGTGTCGGGAAAGTGCTAGTTTCTAGTGATTTGTTAAAAAGTAATGAAATAGCATGTGAAAGGACATGAGTGGCTCGTTTGTATATTTATGTGACTTGATTATCATGGTGACTTCAGTGGGTTCAGTAGGTGCAAGTAGGAGGATGGGAAATTCCCATCTAGGTAATCACTTGCTCGGGCATTGGTATCTGGGATTTTACTTTCAAGATTTGATCCTATGGTTGAGAAGAAGTCATTTATCTTATTTACTGTATCAATAGGCTGTAGTGGTGTTTTGTTTGGTTTAGTTAGAACAATTTCCCTAGTCTTTTTCAGTTTGTGGGTGCCCATAATCTGTGAGAGTGTTTTCCAGGTCTTTTTTATATCTCCTCTTGTTTCAGTGAATCTGCTGGAGTAGTATAGTACAGTTGCTTGGCTTTTTTTATTAGTTTGGTCAGAACTGATGAATAGTGTTTAATAAACTCTTTATGTATGAATCCCCATCTATATTGCTTTTCATATTGATGTTTCTTGTTAATGGATTTTAATAAGCTGTTAGTTAGCCATGGGCAACCTAGCCGTTTATTCGTAATCTGTTTCATTTTTATAGGACAATGTTTGTTGTATAGTCTATGTAATTTATTAAGAAAGTTGTCTGTCCAATCATCGATACCCTTGGAGTTTGAGAATTCTATAGCTAAGTCAACCGTCTCTAGCTCTGCTGTGAAGTTATTTATTGATGCCTGGTCATGGAGTCTAAATGAAACTTTGGTGTATTCTAGGGGTGGTTTACTAATGTTTGTTAAGAAGAAGGTGGGGTAGTTGTCTGTAGTGCTGTCTGTTATTATCCCCAATTTAAGGGGGGCTAGGATATTGGTCCATATATGGTCGATTATGGTTGCACTTGTCTCAGTCAGCCTGGTTGGTTTGGTTATTGTTGGTATGAGAAGTGTGTTGTTCATATTGTTGATGAAATCAGTTACTGGCTGGTCATCTAGTAGGCCAAGGTTGATGTTGAAGTCTCCAGCTAAGATAAGGTGGTGTTTGTTCATTTGGTTGTTTGTTATTAGCTTTTTTAGTTGATCACTAAAATTTGGGATGTTTGTATGAGGCATCTGGTAAATGGCCCTGATTGTTATGGGAGTCTTAAGGTTTTGTGCAGTAAAATTAGCAAAAATATACAGTCAACCCCTGGTTATCGCCGGTAATCCGTTCCAGAGGGCCCGTCGATCACCGGTTTGGTCGATTTCCGATTCTAATTTCCCCATAAGAAATAATGGAAATAAAATTAATCCGTTCCAGACATCCAAAAGTATTAAAATAAAATATTTTTGAGAAATTTTTGACATTAAATTACACACAATTTTATGACAAATAAAGAAATAATATACAATAACATGTCACTTACATTTATTGAAGAGTTGTTGATGTGTGGAAGACGGGAGGAGGGGAGAGGATGGAGTAGTATGCTAGTGTTTGGAAGAGGAATCCCCTTCCATTAACACTGCAGGTGGCAAGTTCTTTTCTAGGGTTACTGGGCTTTTTCTTTGAATGCTACACTCCCTGTATGAATGCTACACTCCCTGCATGAATGCTACACTCCCTGCATGAATGCTACACTCCCTGCATGAATGCTACACTCCCTGTATGAATGCTACACTCCCTGCATGAATGCTACACTCCCTTCATGAATGCTACACTCCCTGCATGAATGCTTCACTCCCTGCATGAATGCTACACTCCCTGCATGAATGCTACACTCCCTGCATGAATGCTACACTCCCTGCATGAATGCTACACTCCCTGCATGAATGCTACACTCCCTGCATGAATGCTACACTCCCTGCATGAATGCTACACTCCCTGTATGAATGCTACACTCCCTGTATGAATGTTACACTCCCTGCATGAATGCTACACTCCCTGCATGAATGTTACACTCCCTGCATGAATGTTACACTCCCTGCATGAATGCTACACTCCCTGCATGAATGCTACACTCCCTGCATGAATGCTACACTCCCTGCATGAATGCTACACTCCCTGCATGAATGCTACACTCCCTGTATGAATGTTACACTCCCTGCATGAATGTTACACTCCTGCATGAATGTTACACTCCTGCATGAATGTTACACTCCTGCATGAATGTTACACTCCCTGCATGAATGTTACACTCCCTGTATGAATGCTACACTCCCTGCATGAATGCTACACTCCCTGCATGAATGCTACACTCCCTGCATGAATGCTACACTCCCTGTATGAATGCTACACTCCCTGCATGAATGCTACACTCCCTGCATGAATGCTACACTCCTTGCTTCACTCCCTGCATGAATGCTACACTCCCTGCATGAATGCTACACTCCCTGCATGAATGCTACACTCCTTGCTTCACTCCCTGCATAAATGCTACACTCCCTGCATGAATGCTACACTCCCTGCATGAATGCTACACTCCCTGCATGAATGCTACACTCCCTGTATGAATGCTACACTCCCTGTATGAATGTTACACTCCTGCATGAATGCTACACTCCTGCATGAATGTTACACTCCTGCATGAATGTTACACTCCCTGCATGAATGTTACACTCCTGCATGAATGCTACACTCCCTGCATGAATGCTACACTCCCTGCATGAATGCTACACTCCTGCATGAATGCTACACTCCCTGCATGAATGCTACACTCCCTGCATGAATGTTACACTCCCTGCATGAATGTTACACTCCCTGCATGAATGTTACACTCCCTGCATGAATGTTACACTCCCTGTATGAATGCTACACTCCCTGCATGAATGCTACACTCCCTGCATGAATGCTACACTCCCTGCATGAATGCTACACTCCCTGCATGAATGCTACACTCCCTGCATCCCTGCTTCACTCCCTGCTACACTCTTTACCACAGGCTTGGCACTAGGAGCTTTCTTGGGGCCCATGGTGGCTTATTTAGCAGTTGCAAGCACTAAAAACAGTGGAATAATGACAATATACTGGTATGAATGCGTGGGTGGTGGTCGCTCGCTTGTAAACAATAGCACATTGAGTGGCTGGGCGCCCAGCTGGGCCACGTGCTACGCGTACGTGTCCGGTACGAATCGCCGACTCCGAGCGGCTTGTCTATTACCGAGCCAAAATTCTCATTAAAAAACCTGTCTAATACCGATTTGGACGATCTCTGATGTCGTCTATAACCGGGGGTTGACTGTATTCTCCATATTCATCACTATAGCAAGTGGTGTCTCAACAGAATATTTCATTAGAGTAATAGATTGCAATACCTCCCCCAACTTGGTGTGGTGTGCAGTTGTATATTGTTGTGTATCCTGGTAGCGAGTAGATATCTACTGTATCCTGCATAAGCCAGGTTTCAGTAAGAACAATACATGTGAAGGTTGTCTTTAGGGAAACAAGGAGGGCAAGGAGGTCATCATTGTAGTTAATAACTGTTATACTTTTAGTAGTGTTTAGGACAGTGTGGGCTTGTGATGCTGTGTAGTAGAGGCAGTTACTTTCCAGTAAATTTTGATTAGGTGTTAAATTAAATAGGTTTAGATCAGGGTCGATGTGATCATTTATCATTTAGGTTAAATAGTAATTTTGTTATATCATGTATAGTGTGGTGAGTTCTAGTACTGATATCTGTAGTAAGGGAATGTTTGGACAAGTATATAACTAATGCACATTGGTCAAATAGAGTATTGTAATATATAAACATAATGGAATTGGTATTGACTATGTATTAAGCTAGAATGAAATAAAAATTTAGATATAAACTAATAAGATAAATTTACTAAAAATAAGGTAGCACCAATGAGTTTGGTATTGGTTATGTATTAAGCTAGAATGAAATAGTAAAATTAAAAATTTAGATATAAACTACTAAGATAAAATTAAACAGTAGGGTAGCACCAATGAGTTTGGTGTTGGTTATGTATTAAGCTAGAATGAAATAAGGTAAACTAGATATTACTTATGATTCGATTATAAAATGAGGTTTGGTATTGGTTATGTACTAAGCTAGAATGAAATTAAGTAAAACAAGATATTAACTAAGATAGTTATAAAATAAAGTACCACCAGACTATCACTTGTAATTGCACTAAGGAATAGTTGCAATAGATATAAAGGTATAATACAGGTTTATATAAAAGTATAATACTAAAGAGGGGCAAAGAGTGGTATACAATAGATATTAAAATAAGTAAAATGGAATATTTGCCACAGGTTATTAAAAAGTATTATTGATTAAGATAGGGAAATGATGTTGTAGCTGTATATGGAAGCTTGGATATTTGGCAATGGTAGGTTAATAAAAATAAAGGTATAAAATAAGATTGAGCAATGAAATATAAAAAATAGGGCAATAATTGATAATGATAAATGATAAATTCCCACTCTAGACAGCATACTCCACCAATATTCAAAAGCCTAAAACTACTCACCATAAAGAACATTCACACTTATTCTTGTGCCTACTACATATATAGAACTCTACACTCTAATATAAACCCTCCGCTCAAAATTCTCCTCACCAACTTTAATAGGACCCGTGACCACAACACAAGACACAGATCACTTTTTGATATACCCCGTGTCCATATCAACCTATGTAAAAATTCTATGCACATAAAGGGCCCCAGAATCTGGAATTCATTACCAGTAAATACTAAAATAACCTTGTCTGAAAATCATTTTAACTCTCTTCTCAAAAACCACCTACTCACCCTAAACTAAATACTCATACTATAAATTACTTTAAAAAATGCTCAAATGTTATTTTCCTTAAGATTATTTCAATTTTTACTATTATATTACCATCCTACAAAACACTTATTACAATGTAATATCATCATATTGTAATTTGAACAAAGTAATATCATCATATTGTAATTTGAACAAAGTAATATCATCATATTGTAATTTGAACAATCTAATATTTAAATAAAACAAACTCAGTCAATTTCTCTAATATTATGTACATAGTCTATAAGCCATTAGATAAAGCTGCCCTTAATGCCATGGCATGTCAGTGGCTCTCCTTGCACTTCAGTTTATGATTGTAATTACAAAACCTATGTAAACTTGCAATGAAATAAATATTTGAACTTGAATTTGAGTAAACAAATCATGTTATGTGTCCAATACACATCAACTGGTGGGTCTAATATGCTTTTACGAATGCACTGATATTATTTATACCATTTTTACAATAATGCAGTAGTCTGCATAACAGTAAATCTTATATTTTTTGTGTGAATAAAAATTTAAAATGAAAAGCAAGCATCTCTTGAAATTTTTATGAAACTGGCAAAATTACCAATTTCTGATCACCTTATTGGGTAGTTGAAATAGGTGAAGGGGCAGTTTCTTGTACTCAATCAATAGAACAAAAGGAGTGCTAGTGAAATAGCTATGAAAAAGTAGATTGGAACAATGGAATTGGCTCAAAATAGGGCTGAAAGTGGGCGAAATCGCCGATGCGTAAATATTGCCAAGACCACTAACTTTGCGAGAGGGTAGTTCTGTAAGTTTTCCATCAAATTTCGTGAGTTTGGTGTCATTAGCTTCGTAAAATGATTCTCTATCATTTCAAAAGAATTTTTTTTATTTAAATTCTTCGACACTGAGAGCAAGTTTGCAAGCAGGGGTCTCAACAGTGAAAGGGTTAAGGAAACACATCCTAATGTTTCCACCCATACTGGGTATCAAACCCCGGACCTCAGCATGTGAGCTGATTGCGCTACCAACCCAGCCACGGGATACTCCAGTCTCGTGAACAGGAACCCGACTGATACCTAAAAAAAATCAAATCAGCGAATGTGTAGGGAATCAAACCCATGGCAAGCAAGTTGTAAAAACTCTTGGACCAGTGTATTTGCAATTGTTATATGATTTAGAAAGTCATGATACTTAAAGCAATGCAGTCATTTTTCTGCCATTCACTGCATTCTTACGAGTATAAATTGGGATGCGATTAGAATGACATTTACAGAGATGTGTCCACGATGCTGAAAAGGAATGCGCTAAAAAAATACTATTGAGATGTGATGGTTCTTCCAAAGGTTTTTCAAGTCCACCGTTCCCTCCTACCCACCACTGCCAAGTAATTGATGATTTACTGTTATTATAATAATGAATAATAATTAGTTCATATGAAAATTTGAGTGTAAGCATAAGAAATAAACTATTACAGTGGTACCCCGAGTTTCGTACAGCTCCCAACTTGAACAATTATGTAAGTGTATTATTTTAAGTGCTTTTGTAAGTGTATTTTTGGGGGTCTGAAACGGACTAATCTAATTTTCATTATTCCTTATGGGAACAAATTCGTTTGGTAACGGCACTCGAACAGCCTTCTGGAACGAATTATGGCCAAAACTCGGGGTATCACTGTATTATTTATTATTATTGCAAATTATTATTATTAATAATTATTATAAATTATCAATATATTATTATTATTATTATTATTTGTTTAGGTGTTTCTTTTCTGTTAATTTTTTCACTGTGGTAATTTATTGTATTTGTAAACATGTATTAACATGTATTATACAGATTTCTTTGCATATCCCAGTGTATGTGTTTTTGTAGTTCAGTAATTAGTCTCTCTTTGTCCACTGAATTTATGTATTTAACTTTTTAAAAAAAAAAAAATTTTCACTCCAAAAGAATCAAGCTTTTGTTAGACCGCTGCTAATCCCCTAACTTTTTTTTTTCTCAAATTAACACAAGATTCATACGTGTTAGAATCGTGATCTAATCTCCTTGGTAATTCTGGTCGATTCTTCAGGACTATGTTCGGCGCCTCAACCCAGAAACAGCAAGTATCGTTTTGAAAAGCGGATAAACACTGGCTTGTGTTTTTAGCTTAATTCTATGTGTGTCTTGTACTGATAGTCAGTGTGGCAAGTTAGCAAAAAACAGTGCTTTTATTTATTTTTAGAAATAATTCTGTACTGTAAGTCTTTGTATGTATAGTTTACCATAGATGCTTGTACACCACTGCTACTATATTGAGTGATACATAAGTCAATAATAATAATGTTTATTTGTGCCAGTACATGGTATAACTTATACAGACCATAGCTGACACCAGTGACATACTGTACTATATAGAAAGTTCCAGGTTATGTAGAACATTTATGTGGCTAACCCTCCCTACCCTGGGTTATCCTGGGTGGCTAACCCTCCCTACCCTGGGTTATCCTGGGTGGCTAACCCTCCCTACCCTGGGTTATCCTGGGTGGCTAACCCTCCCTACCCTGGGTTATCCTGGGTGGCTAACCCTCCGTGCCATAGGTTATCCCGGGTGGATAACCCTCCCAACCCCAGGTTATCCCTGGTGGCTAACACTCCCTACCCTGGGTTATCCTGGGTGGCTAACACTCCCTACACTGGGTTATCCTGGGTGGCTAATCCTCCTTACCATGGGTTATCCTGGGTGGTTAACCCTCCCTACCCTGGGTTATTCTGGGTGGCTAACCCTCCCTACCCCAGGTTATCCCGGGTGGCTAACCCTCCCTACCCCAGGTTATGCTGGGTAGCTAACCCTCCCTACCCTAGGTTATCCTGGGTGGCTAGCTCTCCCAACCCCAGGTTATCTTGGGTGGCTAACACTCCCTACCCTGGGTTATCCTGGGTGGCTAACACTCCCTACCCTGGGTTATCCTGGGTGGCTAACACTCCCTACCCTGGGTTATCCTGGGTGGCTAACCCTCCCTACCCTGGGTTATCCTGGGTGTCTAACCCTCCTTACCCTGGGTTATCCTGGGTGGTTAACCCTCACTACCCTGGGTTATCCTGGTTGGCTAACCCTCCCTACCCCAGGTTATCCTGGGTGGCTAACCCTCCCTACCCCCAGGTTATGCTGGGTGGCTAACCCTCCATGCCCTAGGTTATCCTGGGTGGCTAACCCTCCCAACCCCAGGTTATCTTGGGTGGCTAACACTCCCTACCCTGGGTTATCCTGGGTGGCTAACACTCCCTACCCTGGGTTATCCTGGGTGGCTAATCCTCCCTACCCCAGGTTATCCTGGGTGGCTAACCCTCCCTACCCCAGGTTATCCTGGGTGGCTAACCCTCCCTACCCCAGGTTATGCTGGGTAGCTAACCCTCCCTACCCTAGGTTATCCTGGGTGGCTAGCTCTCCCAACCCTAGGTTATCTTGGGTGGCTAACACTCCCTACCCTGGGTTATCCTGGGTGGCTAACACTCCCTACCCTGGGTTATCCTGGGTGGCTAATCCTCCTTACCATGGGTTATCCTGGGTGGTTAACCCTCCCTACCCTGGGTTATTCTGGGTGGCTAACCCTCCCTACCCCAGGTTATCCTGGGTGGCTAACCCTCCCTACCCCAGGTTATGCTGGGTAGCTAACCTCCTACCCTAGGTTATCCTGGGTGGCTAGCTCTCCCAACCCCAGGTTATCTTGGGTGGCTAACACTCCCTACCCTGGGTTATCCTGGGTGGCTAACACTCCCTACCCTGGGTTATCCTGGTTGGCTAACCCTCCCTACCCCGGGTTATCCTGGGTGGCTAACCCTCCCTACCCCCAGGTTATGCTGGGTGGCTAACCCTCCTACCCCCAGGTTATGCTGGGTGGCTAACCCTCCCAACCCCAGGTTATCTTGGGTGGGTAACACTCCCTACCCTGGGTTATCCTGGGTTGCTAACATTCCCTACCCTGGGTGGCTAACACTCCCTACCCTGGGTTATCCTGGGTGGCTAACCCTCCCTACCCCAGGTTATCCTGGGTGGCTAACTCTCCCTACCCCAAGGTTATCCTGGGTGGCTAACCCTCCCTACCCCCAGGTTATGCTGGGTGGCTAACCCTCCCTACACTAGGTGTTATCCTGGGTGGCTAACCCTCCCAACCCCAGGTTATCTTGGGTGGGTAGCACTCCTACCCTGGGTTATCCTGTGTGGCTAACACTCCCTACCCTGGGTTATCCTGGGTGGCTAACACTCCCTACCCTGGGTTATCCTGGGTGGCTAACCATCCCAACCCCAGGTTATCTTGGGTGGGTAGCACTCCCTACCCTGGGTTATCCTGTGTGGCTAACACTCCCTACCCTGG
The DNA here is from genome assembly GCA_009830355.1 of Cherax destructor. Taxonomy (NCBI): domain Eukaryota; kingdom Metazoa; phylum Arthropoda; class Malacostraca; order Decapoda; family Parastacidae; genus Cherax; species Cherax destructor. Next base: position 15,233 of record WNWK01010295.1, on the reverse strand, counting down.
GTTATCCTGGGTGGCTAACACTCCCTACCCTGGGTTATCCTGGGTGGCTAACCCTCCCTACCCTGGGTTATCCTGGGTGGTTAACCCTCCCTACCCTGGGTTATCCTGGGTGGCTAACCCTCCCTATCCCAGGTTATCCTGGGTGGCTAACCCTCCGTATCCCAGGTTATGCTGGGTGGCTAACCCTCCCTACCCCCAGGTTATGCTGGGTGGCTAACCCTCCCAACCCCAGGTTATCTTGGGTGGCTAACACTCCCTACCCTGGGTTATCCTGGGTGGCTAACACTCCCTACCCTGGGTTATACTGGGTGGCTAACACTCCCTACCCTGGGTTATCCTGGGTGGCTAACACTCCCTACCCTGGGTTATCCTGGGTGGCTAACACTCCCTACCCTGGGTTATCCTGGGTCCAAGGGCTGGAACATTATCAATCAAGATGTTCTGCATGAATATATTTGACTCAATTCCTTCAAGTTACGTGCAATTATTTGCCCTCTTAGCGAACTTTGAATTGCACTGGTGTATATATATCTCATGGTAAACTAGTGTTGCTAACTAACTTGCTGGGAGTTTCAGCATGAAGTGTTGCAGGTGTTGACAGCAGGTGTCAAGTTGTGGTAGAGAAGACATGTGTTGTGGTCAGTAGTATAGAGCAGCATGATGTGTTACTTGGCGAGACGTCTGCCCGAACGGTGCACAAGTGTGCATATTGCCTGTTTCGTTTTAGCAGTGAAAATTATTGTGCAGTAAGTCCTGGATTAAATAACAAAAAGGCACAATACCGTGACTAGAACAATACACAAATAACCAGCATGTAGGAGACGGGAGCTTACCACGATGTTTTGGTCCGACTTGGACCATTTACAAAGTCACGCTGTGACTTTGTAAATGGTCCAAGTCGAACTGAAATGTCGTCATAAGTTCCTCTCTTCTATGTGCGTGTTATTTGTGTATAAGTCCGGGATTTACAAACATGGTGAGAATTTTTGTATTGTGTATAATATCATTATTATATCATTATTGTGTATAATATCATTATTGTGTATAATATCATTATTGTGTATAATATCATTATTGTGTATAATATCATTATTGTGTATAATATCATTATTGTGTATAATATCATTATTGTGTATAATATCATTATTGTGTATAATATCATTATTATGTCATTATTGTGTATAATATCATTATTATATCAATATTGAATGTTATATCATTATTATATCATTATTGTGTATAATATCATTCTTCTTCTTTCAACACAACGGCAGTATCCTACCGAGGCCGGGTAACCCAAAAAGAAAAACAAAAGTTTCTCTTTTTTAATTTTAGTAATGTATGGAGGAGGAGGGGTTACTAACTCCTTGCTCCCAGGAAATAAGAACAAGAACTAGTAAGAAAATAAAAGAAAACCCAGAGGGGTGTGTATATATATGCTTGTACATGCATGTGTAGTGTGACCTAAGTGTAAGTAGAAGTAGCAAGACGTACCTGAAATCTTGCATGTTTATGAGACAGAAAAAAGACACCAGCAATCCTACCATCATGTAAAACAATTACAGGTTTCCATTTTACACTCACTTGGCAGGACGGTAGTACCTGCCTGGGCGGTTGCTGTCTACCAACCTACTACCACAGGACAGTAGTACTTCGCTGGGTGGTTGCTGTTTACCAGCCTACTATCACAGGATGGTAGTACCTCCCTGGGTGGTTGCTGTCTACCAACCTAACTACCACAGGATGATAGTATAGTGGACCCTCGTTTTTCGTAATTAATCTGTTCCAGAGAGTGTGACCAATGGTGAAATTGACGATTTGCGAATCCATTTTCTCCCTAAGAAATAATGTAAATCCAATTACTTCGTTCCAGACACCCAAAGTATTAAAACAAAAATTTTTTTTACATGAAATATAGATGTACAGTGGACCCTCGGTTTTCGTTGAAAATTCTTTCCAGAATGCTGTTTGAGTGCCGTTACTGAACGAATTTGTTCCCATAAGGACAAATGTAAATTAGATTAGTCATTTCAGACCCCCAAAAATACACTTACAAAAGCACTTACTGTTACAAAAGGATTAATTTAAGTGTCTCGCTAAGTATATCAAAGAAACGATAGGAGAAAATATGAGAAGTTTAGGTTAAACTTCTTTCATATATATAGCCTGTGAAATTTTTCCTCTTGTAACAATGAGTTGAAATGACAACTTTATGTTTAGTATAAATATTTCTTTTACTAGGTTTTTTGTTAAATTACAATTAGGAGATAATAATCAGACAGTAACTTAATACTATCTTTAATATTAAATTGTTTTCAAGAAAACAAATACGTATTCTCTTTACTGAAGATAGGTTCTTCAGAACAACAATGGCCATAAATCTCGAGACAAATCTTATTTACATATACAGTGGTACCCCGACTTACGATATTTTTTCATTCCAGAATGCTGTTCAAGTGCCATTACCAAACAAATTTATCTCCATAAGAAATGATGTAAAATAGACTAGTCCTTTTAGACCCCCAAAATTACACTTACAAAAGCATTTAAAAAAATCAACTTACATAAAAGGGTGTGTTTGGGGACCATCGTAAGTCGGGGTACCACTGTATATATTCTTTAGCAATACCATCCTTGACCGAACAATAATCACTGGATACAAGTGAGAAATTAACCAAGATTTATAGAAACAAACGAATGACAAACAAGAACACCGCTGAGACATTCAATATGATACTAATAAGAGTACTGAAACACTTAGAAAACTCTCAGATCAGAAAAGACTCTGTATTCATGGAAGCGTAGAGTAGTGAAATCAAACAAAGGAACCGTGAGTAAGTCTGTACAGAGCTCAAGGAAGAGGAGACTATCCAAGGATAGAGTTGGGCTGGAACTGCTTCAGACAACGCCTCCGCACCAGACGTCACCTCGGTGTATGAACTCTACCCGAGAAACGATAGACTCAACTACCCCATGGTAGTTAGAACAGTAGTCCCAGACAAATCAATAATAGACAACCTACCTATTTACATAGCTAAATTTATAGGGACAGATAATACTATAAAGCACAATAGCATTATTTTAGCTATTAATAAAGATATCGGAAATATAGTATTAAGTGAATAGGAAATAATATACATATATCAGACATATCCCTTGTGTCTTCTGAACAGGGACACAACACTTACGAAAATATACTTACATAATTGTTCGAGTTTGGAGGTGAATGAAAACCGAGGGTCCGCTGTACATACACAGAAAACAACGAGTCATGAAGAATAAAACAATAATAACATGACACTTACCTTTATTGAAAACTTGTTGATGTATGGAAGATGGGAGGAGGGGAGAGGATGGAGGAGTTACTATTGTTTGGAAGGGGAATCCCCTTCCATAAAGACTTCAGGTACCAAGTCCTTTTCTGGGGTTACTTCCCTTCTTTGTTTTTTAATGCCACTAGGACCAGCTTGAGAGTCACTGCACACCTGTGGCACTAAATATTTGTCCAGAGAGCTCTGTTTCTGGCATCTCTTTAAATTTCCTTAAAATGGGACACAAGATTGTCTTTGAACATGTCGCAGACACGGCCTGTAACAGCTTTGTCAGGGTGATGTTCCTCCATAAATGATTGCACCTCACTCCACTTTGCACAAATGTCCTTAATTTTTGAAGAAGGCACCTTCCGTCTCTTCCTCCTCCTGTGAAGCAATTTCCTTAGCTGTGCTCTGTTGCTGATGCAGATGAAGGTCTTGCAGCTCTTCAGTAGTTAGCTCTTCATTGTGGTCCTCCACCAACTCTTTCACATCCTCGCCACTCAAATCCAACCCCATGGAATTCCCCAATGCCACAATACTTTTCACAACTGGCATCGGCTCCTCAGGGACAGCCCCAAACCCTTCAAAATCCCTCTCTTGGACACAATCTGGCCATAGTTTTCTCCAAGCAGAGTTCAAAGTCCTGGAAGTCACTCCCTCCCAAGACTTACCTTTAAGGTTTATGAAATGGAGGATATTTAAGTGATCTTTCCAAAACTCTTTTAGGGTCAATTCAGTGTCCGAGGTTATGTTAAAGCACCTTTGAAACATTGCTTTGGTGTAGTTTTTTTGAAGTTTGAAATGACCTGCTGGTCCATGGGCTATGGGCTGGAGGAGAGGAGTGGTATTACTGGGCAAGAACTTCACTCTGATGAAACAAAACTCTTTCACCATTTGCTCTTCCAAGTCTGGAGGATGAGCAGGAGCATTGTCCATTACCAGGAGGCACTTGAGTTCCAATTTATTTTCCAGAAGTTATTTCTTTACACTGGGGCAAAACACATCATTGAACCAATCAAGGAAAATTTCCCTCGTGACCCATACCTTACTGTTAGTCTTCCACATCACACAAATTAGCCTTGGTGACACTGTTTTTCTTGAACACACTGGGATTTTCAGAGTGATACACCAGTAAAGGCTTCACTTTGAAATCCCCACTAGCATTACTACAGAACATGAGAGTTAGCCTGTCTTTCATAGGCTTGTGTCCTGGCAGTACCTTTTCCTCCTGCGTGATGTAGGTCCTCTTTGGCATTTTCTTCCAAAAGAGGCCTGTTTCGTCACGTGTTGGGGTTTGAATTGTTCAGCCTCTATGTACCCCTTGAATTCCTGCACATATTTTTCGGCCACACATTTGTCAGAACTGGCAGCCTCACCACACTGTGTATGCCACTACGCTTCTTAAATCTCTCAAACTAGCCTTTGCTGGCCTTAAATTCACTCACATCAGCACTCATTGCAGGCATTTTCTTTACAAGATCGTCATGCAACTGCCTTGCCTTTTCACAAATTATAGACTGCATAACACTATCTCCTGCTAATAGTTTGTCATTGATCCACACCAACAATAACCTCTCTGCTTCTTCGAGTATTTTCGATCTCATTTTTGTGAGCATATTGACCCCTTTTGCAACAAAAGCTTCCTTGATTTCCTTTTTCTTGGCCACGATGGAAGCGATGGTTGTATGGTTGTATAGGGTTTCCCATACAGCCTGGCAAACTCTGCCACTCGTACACCACTTTCATATTTTGCAATGATCTCTTTCTTGAGTTCTATCGTGTTTCTTACCTTCTTAACCAAAGGGCTGACACTAGGAGCTTTCTTTGGGCCCACGGTGGCTTATTTAGCAGTTGCAAGCACTAAAACGAATGAAATATTAAGAAATTTATTGTATGAGCGCGTTGGGTGATGGTCACTCACTGATAAACAATGCCACACTGTCTGTGGATGGTGTGTTGGGGCCGCTCATACGCGTTCGAGACCAATGACTATTTGCGAGCCAAAGGACGATTAGTAAGTCAATAGTATTTTGACGAAAAAACGCTACGATTATCGAAAATTATGAATTGCGATGATTACAAAATACGAGGGTCCACTGTACCTCCCTGGGTGGTGCTGTCTACCAACCTGTGACCACAGGACGGTAGTACTTCCCTGGGTAATTACTGTCTACCAACCTACTACCACAGGATGGTAGTACCTCCCTGGGTGGTTGCTGTCTACCGACCTACTACCACAGGATGGTAGTACAGTGGACCCCCGAGTAACGAGCACCCAGGAAATCGTACAATTATGTAAGTATAATATTGTAAGTGCTTTTGTAAGTGTATTTTTGGGGGTCTGAAATAGACTAACCTACTTGACATTATTCCTTAAGGGAGTAAATTCGTTCGGTAATGGCACTTGAGCAGGCTTCTGGAATGAATTATACTCGTTACTCGGGGGTCCACTGTACTTCCCTGGGTGGTGCTGTCTACCAAGATACTACCACAGGATGGTAGTGCCTCCCTGGGTGGTGCTGTCTACCAAGCTACTACCACAGGATGGTAGTACCTCCCTGGGTGGTTACTGTCTACCAACCTACTATACCACAGGGCGGTAGTACCTCCCTGGGTGGTTGCTGTCTACCAACCTACTACCACAAGACGGTAGTACCTCCCTGGGTGGTGCTGTCTACCAACCTACTACCACAGGACGGTAGTACTTCCCTGAGTGGTTGCTGTCTACCAACCTACTACGACAGGACGATAGTACCTCCCTGTGTGGTGCTGTCTACCAACCTACTACCTAGGATAATACAGTGGTACCTCAGGTTACAAGTTTAATTCGTTCCGGAAGGCTGTTAGAGTGCCGATACCGAACGAATTTATTCCCATAAGGAATAATGTAAATTAGATTAATCCATTTAAGACACCCAAAAATACACTTACAAAAGCGCTTACAATAATACACTTACATAATTGTTCGAGTTGGGAGCTGCTCGTGTGCCGAGGTACCACTGTGTCATTATTATATATTATTGTACACAATACAAAAGGTCCCCAACATGTTCATAAGTTGAAAACTTGGTGTATTATGAATATTATACACAGTTTAGGAGGTCCCCAGTGTGTTTGTAAGTCTAGAATTTACTGTACTGGTAACTAAGCTCACTAAGCTTCCTTATAAAGCTCATCTACATAGCGCTCTTATAATGCCCTTCTATAGTGTGATTTCTTTTGTGAACTCTTAAAAACTTTGTATAGTAACCTCTTATAATACAGTGGTACCCCGAGTTTCGGCCATAATTCGTTCCAGAATGCTGTTCGAGTGCCATTACCGAATGAATTTGTCCCATAAGGAATAATGTAAATTAGTTCGTTTCAGACCCCCAAAATTACACTTACAAAAGCACTTACAATAATACACTTACAAAAGCACTTACAATAATACATTTACAATAATACACTTACAAAAGCACTTACAATAATACACTTACAAAAGCACTTACAATAATACACTTACAAAAGCACTTACAATAATACACTTACAAAAGCACTTACAATAATACACTTACAAAAGCACTTACAATAATACACTTACAAAAGCACTTACAATAATACACTTACATAATTGTTCGAGTTGGGAGCTGTACGAAAACCGAGGGTCCACTTTATATTAAAAATTGAATATCGCTTAAAATGGTCATCATTTTTTGGATGAAATTTTTCAGTTGCATATATAAAAAAAATCTGTGTATAGAGAAGGTTGATTAGAGCACTAATTGTTTTTGTAACGAGTGAGGAACGTGAAATTATTCTGGATGTTAAATTGCCCCGTGCATATTTTGTTTCAGTAGTAGTAATACTAGTAGTTGGTGGGTAGTAATACTAGTAGTGGGTGGGTAGTAATACTAGTAGTAGGTGGATAGTAATACTAGTAGTGGGTGGGTAGTAATAGTAGGTAGCTAGGGTGGGAGTAATACTAGTAGTGGGTGGGTAATAACTAGTAGTAGGTGGGTAGTAATACTAGTAGTGGGTGGGTAGTAATACTAGTAGTAGGTGGGTAGTAATACTAGTAGTGGGTGGGTAGTAATACTAGTAGTAGGTGGGTAGTAATACTAGTAGTGGGTGGGTAGTAATACTAGTAGTGGGTGGGTAGTAATACTGTAGTAGTTGGGTAGTAATACTAGTAGTGGGTGAGTAGTAATACTAGTAGGTGGGTAGTAATAGTAGTGAGTGGGTAGTAATACTAGTAGTAGGTGGGTAGTAATACTAGTAGTGGGTGGGTAGTAATACTAGTAGTGGGTGGGTAGTAATACTAGTAGTGGGTGGGTAGTAATACTAGTAGTGGTTGGGTAGTAATACTAGTAGTAGGTGGGTAGTAATACTAGTAGTGGGTGGGTAGTAATACTAGTAGTGGGTGGGTAGTAATACTAGTAGTGGGTGGGTAGTAATACTAGTAGTGGGTGGGTAGTAATACTAGTAGTGGGTGGGTAGTAATACTAGTAGTAGGTGGGAAGTAATACTAGTAGTAGGTGGGTAGTAATACTAGTAGTGGGTGGGTAGTAATACTAGTAGTAGGTGGGTAGTAATACTAGTAGTAGGTGGGTAGTAATACTAGTAGTAGGTGGGTAGTAATACTAGTAGTGGGTGGGTAATAATACTAGTAGTGGGTGGGTAATAATACTAGTAGTGGGTGGGTAGTAATACTAGTAGTAGATGGGTAGCAATACTAGTAGTAGGTGGGTAGTAATACTAGTAGTGGGTGGGTAGTAATACTAGTAGTGGGTGGGTAGTAATACTAGTAGTGGGTGGGTAGTAATACTAGTAGTGGGTGGGTAGTAATACTAGTAGTGGGTGGGTAATAATGCTAGTAGTGGATGGGTAATAATACTAGTAGTGGGTGGGTAATAATACTAGTAGTGGGTGGGTAGTAATACTAGTAGTAGGTGGGTAGTAATACTAGTAGTAGGTGGGTAGTAATACTAGTAGTAGGTGGGTAGTAATACTAGTAGTAGGTGGGTAGTAATACTAGTAGTAGGTGGGTAGTAATACTAGTAGTAGGTGGGTAGTAATACCAGTATCAGACAGATAGTAATACCAGTATCAGACAGATAGTAATACCAGTATCAGACAGATAGTAATACTAGTATCAGACAGATAGTAATACGTACCAGTATCAGACAGATAGTAATACGTACCAGTATCAGACAGATAGTAATACCAGTATCAGACAGATAGTAATACCAGTATCAGACAAATGGTAATACCAGTATCAGACAGATGGTAATACCAGTATCAGACAGATGGTAATACCAGTATCAGACAGATGGTAATACCAGTATCAGACAGATAGTAATACCAGTATCAGACATAGTAATACCAGTATCAGACAGATAGTAATACCAGTATCAGACAGATAGTAATACGTACCAGTATCAGACAGATGGTAATACCAGTATCAGACAGATAGTAATACGAGTATCAGACAGATAGTAATACCAGTATCAGACATAGTAATACCAGTATCAGACAGATAGACTAAATTGCTGTTATAGACTTTGTAGTAGTGTCAGATTGTCTGTGGTTGGTGTCTAAAAAAAAAATTGAGCATTGAGGTCATTTAGTGCAGATGCTAGAGTTTAACTCCATTGGGAGGCAGTCATATTAAGAGCTGTGACACATTCATCATCATTCATTGAATTTCTGTCTTAACAGAAATATAATGATATGACAAGGGTTAGTTTGCCAGAAATGCCCCGGCATGATAGTGGCTTCTTTGTACTTAACAAATCAAAATTGTAACCTTGTATGTACATTGTAACATTTACAAAGAAATAAAATCTTTAATGTTTTAATTTAGTGATTTCTTTGATTATAATAATAATAATAATTTAATCTTTTAAGAGTTTAAATAACCGTGTGTACTGCAGCATCCCCAAGCTACAGTTTATTACAGCAGTTTAATAACAGTACTGTATTAAAAATATACAGTAGAACGTCATTTAGCACGAGATTATATTGCACGTTACGGGTATTGCACGATTTAAGATTTGCGACACATTATCATCTTACACGACGTAAAGATGATATTACACGGTTCAACAGGAGGGGAAAAATTTTGAGAGCGCGGTCGCCCGCGGTGGGTTAAGCCATTGAGTCAGTGGGGGTCCTACTAAGGGTGGCTATGAGCCACATCAAGTGTTTAACCCTTTGGGGGTCGGTGCCGTACTAGTACGTTTTACGAGCAGGGGTTGGTGCCGTACTAGTACGCCCAAATTCTAGCGGCCTCAATTTAAGCAGAAAACGTCTGGTAGGCATACATATGAAAGAATGGGTCTGTGTGGTCAGTGTGCGCAGTATAAAAAAAATCCTGCAGTACACACTGCATAATGAGAGAAAAAAAACTCTGACCGTTTTTTTCGATTAAAACAGCGACTTTGCAGTCGATTTTCGTATGGTTTTTATTGATGTATTCTCGTTTTCGTGGTCTCATTTGATAGAATGGAAGATATATTACATAAATAGAGATGATTTGGATTGGTATGACAAAGACAAGTACCTTGAAATTGAGCTCAAAGTAGCGAAAATGTTCGATTTTTGACGATGTTCAAGAGTAAACAAATCACACCATGCCTCCAATAAACATCAACTGGCGAGTCTTATATTCATGCACAAGTGCTCTGATATTATTTATACCATTTTTACAATGATGCAGTTGTATACATAACAGTAAATCTTCTATTTTTTGTGAGAATAAAAATTCAAAATGAAAAGCAAAAGTAATGGAACAGGGGCCTGGAGACGTGACTAATGAATAGAGAACATGTTTTTTTAGTGCCAGGAATGTCTGCCTTGTTTACTCTGGACCCTATTTTGAAATTGGCATCGTTTGAAATTTGCGTGAAATTGGAAAATTGCCATATTCTGACCACTATTTTGGGTAGATAAAATTGGTAAATAGGTGGTTTCTTGTACTCAATCGATAGAAAAAATGGAGTTCTAGCGAAATAGCTATAATTTTAGGAGACTGAAACAGTGGAATTTGTCGAAAAGAGGGCTCAAAGTGGGCAAAATCGCCGATGCGTAAGTGTCATGGCTACCGCTAACTTCGCGAAAGCATAATTCCGTTAGTTTTCGATCAAATTTCATAATTTTGGTGGCGTTATGATCGGAAAAGATTCTCTATCATTTCATAAGAAAAATTAATTTTTTTCCCAAAAAATTTCGACCCCAGGAACACTTTCCTGAGAAGGCCTGTCGACCCCCAAAGGGTTAATGCTGACGAGACAAGTGTTTTCTGGAAGAAAATGCCAACACGAACTTATATCAGTCAGCAAGAGAAAAGTGCACCAGGCTTCAAGACAGCAAAGGATCGCTTCACCTTGCTCCTTTTCGGTAATGCATCAGGTGATTTCAAGTGTAAGCCCATGGTTATTTACTGCCTAAGAATCCTCATGCTTTGAGGAAAAGGGAATTTGTTTTTCCTTCCTGCAAGCTGTAAGTTTATTCAGATACACGGGGCCAGGAGCTGAGTCTCGACCCCTGCAACCACAATTAGGTGAGTACAGTTAACATACATTATCATACATAGCAGCATATGTGTAGAGAACCTAGGATAACCCAAAAAAAGTCAATGGAAATATACTAAGTCACTCTGACTTTTTTGGGTTATCCTAGGTTCTCTACACATATGCTGCTATGTATGATAATCTTCGTAACTGTATCTGTGTATGCCTGAATAAACTTACTTACAGTTTGTGGGAAGGAAAAACAAATAACCATTCTCACAAGCAGTCTTGTTACTACTACTGTTGTTGTGGTTCAGCAGACACCACCCGCCTTACCCAGCCACCACAGACCCCACCATCCCAGCATTCGTACGTATTTCATACTCGTCAAGAAGTCCTGGCTACAAGCCAGCTGTTTGTGAAGAATAAGAGAGAGTGAATTGTGTTTTGATCTTGAATTAACGAAGAAAACAAAGATATTAGACAAGACATAACCCGTGGCCGTAATGAAGTGTTACTTTGTACACATAAAAAGATGTAAACATAAGTTTGTGTGACTGACTGACTTGACTGACTGACTGACTGACTTGACTGACTGAATGACTGACTGACTGACTGAATGACTGACTGAATGACTGACTGACTGACTTGACTGACTGACTGACTTGACTGACTTACTGAATGACTTGACTGACTTACTGAATGACTTGACTGACTTACTGAATGATTTGACTTACTGAATGACTTGACTGACTTACTGAATGACTTGACTGACTTACTGAATGACTTGACTGACTTACTGAATGACTTGACTGACTTACTGAATGGCTTGACTGACTTACTGAATGACTGACTTACTGACTGACTTGACTGACTTACTGAATGGCTTGACTGACTTACTGACTGACTGACTTGACTGACTTAAAGTTAGACACTCAGTTCAACCATCGACTTCAGTTCAAGAACTTCTACTATCCACCTCAGCCCAGTAGGGCCACAGCATAACTCTCCACTCTCTTCACAATCATCCACAAACACCAGCACCCACAATTTAAGGTAAATACTATTATTTCTATTACATTTGTAGTCATAAGCAGTAAAAACAACATAATACATCACGATAATGAACTACAATTACATATTCACTTTTATTTTTGTAAGATCTGTTGGTCTAAAAAAACTTGTTTGGCTTTTTGGGGACTCCCAGGAACGTAACCCTATTTTTCCCATTAGTTCTTTTAATTATTTAACACGAAATTATCTAACACGACTTTTTCAGGAACGTAACTATCGTGCTAAATGACGTTCTACTGTACACTAAATTAAATGTAGGTTCAGAATAAATTTAAGTATAAATTGTTAAGATTTTTTCTGGTGTCTTAAATGTTTTTGAGATAGGCAGCCTGTCAGAGTGCAAAACATTTAACAAGCTTCCATTTCACACTAGAGGGATACAAGGATTGACACTCTTGAGAAGGTTGTGTGGTAGTACAGTTTCTGTTTGCAGGGTATAGGGCAGGGCAGGGTATTGGGCAGGGCAGTGTATAGGGCAGTTCATTGTATTGGTCAGGGTATAGGGCAGGGAAGGGAAGGGCAGGGTATTGGGCAGGGCAGTGTATAGGGCAGTTCATTGTATTGGGCAGGGCAGGGAAGGACAGTGTTATAGGGCAGGGCAGGATATTGGGCAGGGCAGGGCAGGGCAGAGTTAGTGTGCCACATCAGAGACGAATATACAAAGTTAAGCCAGAAGCATTTCACAAATTTTTGATCGTCTGATACGTTGTGTTGAGCTTGAGAGTACAAGCTGGTCGAGAGTACCAGCTGGTCGAGAGTACCAGCTGGTCGAGAGTACCAGCTGGTCGAGAGTACCGGCTGGCTGAAAGTACTGGCTGGTCGAGAGTACCAGCTGGTCGAGAGTACCAGCTGGTCGAGAGTACCGGCTTGTCGAGAGTACCGGCTGGTCGAGAGTACCGGCTGGTCGAGAGTACCGGCTGGTCGAGAGTACCGGCTGGTCGAGAGTACCGGCTGGTCGAGAGTACCGGCTGGTCGAGAGTACCGGCTGGCTGAGAGTACTGGCTGGTTGAGAGTACCAGCTGGTTGAGAGTGCCAGCTGGTCGAGAGTGCCAGCTGGTCGAGAGTGCCAGCTGGTCGAGAGTGCCAGCTGGTCGAGTGCCAGCTGGTCGAGAGTGCCAGCTGGTTGAGAGTACCCTTGGATCAAACCTGGCAACCTCCCAGGCACCACATAACCCTTACAGGTTTAGTGCATCCTAATATAATTGACCATTTCAATAACTGAATTGATTTTCTGAACTAAAATTGTGTGCTTCTTATTACTGTATCAGAATACAGTATTCTTGTAAATACAGTAGTTGGTATTGTATTTTTACTGTAGCTTGCTTAGCTAACAATGTTGGAATCTAGTTCTTGGGCCTGTTATGCAACATTGTGGGTGTGTGGTGACTACTGCCCACAGTATGGGTATGTGGTAGCTACTAGTGCCCACAGTATGGGTATGTGGTAGCTACTACTGCCCACAGTATGGGTATGTGGTACCTACTACTGCCCACAGTATGGGTATGTGGTAGCTACTACTGCCCACAGTATGGGTATGTGGTAGCTACTACTGCCCACAGCATGGGTATGTGGTGACTACTGCCCACAGCATGGGTGTGTGGTGGCTACTGCCCACAGCATGGGTGTGTAGTGTCTGCCCACAGCATGCATATGTGGACATTAGAGGCAACTGTTGCCCATAGCATGGGTATAGAATGCATTTTAATACCCAATTTATTAGTAACAACACTTTGATGAACCTCAAATTCTTGTGTAATACAAATACTAGTGTTTTTAATTCTTTAATACTGTACAATATACATAGATAAACATTATTTTTACACACCATTGTGCTCTTTATGCCTATTATATATACACTGAGAGGTCTATATCTGTGTATACACTGAGATTTATATCTCTGTGTACACTGGGTGGCATGTATGTGGATATACACTGGGAGGTGTATATCTCTTTATATACACTAAGAACTGTGTATATTCAATAAGATTACAGTAAAGATGCCATATCACAAAATGCAAAGTAACTGCAGTGAAAAAACAGTGAAATTCCAAGCGATTTTGTGATTTCTCACGAAAGGGCCAGGAATTTCGTTGTTTTTTCACAGCATTTATTTTGCACAACAGTGTATCTGTGTATATACATTGTATATACACCAAGAAAAGTATCTTTCTCAACATATATACTCTGAGAAATACTATAATATTTATATTAAGGATTAAAATATAGTACCTTGTGTATCAGTATCTAGGTTAATTACACCCTTATTGATCCTTGAGCACTTTATAGCATTTAAAGTAAGCAAAAAGTCTATTATATAAAGCTAGACCTTTTATAAAGATCCTCTGTTATATATACAGTGAGCCCCTGGTTCTCGTGATTAATCCGTTCCAGAGGGCTTAATGAACACCGAATATAACGAACTCCGAATCTATTTTCCCCATTAGAAATAATGGAAATAAAATTAATCCGTTCTAGACACCCAAAAGTATTAAAATATTTTTTTACAACATATAGACATTAAATTACACACAAAACAATGAGAAATAAAGAAATAATAGTACAATAACATGTCACTTACATTTATTGAAGAGTTGTTGATTGTGGAAGACGGGAGGAGGGAGAGGATGGAAGTTTTTTCATTGTTTGGAAGGAAATCCTTTTATAAAGACATCAGGTAACAAGTCCTTGCCTTCCTGCTACACTCCCTGCATTTCCTGCTACACTCCCTGCATGCCTGCTACACTCCCTGCATGCCTGCTACACTCCCTGCATGCCTGCTACACTCCCTGCATGCCTGCTACACTCCCTGCATGCCTGCTACACTCCCTGCATGCCTGCTACACTCCCTGCATGCCTGCTACACTCCCTGCATGCCTGCACACTCCCTGCATGCCTGCTCACTCCCTGCATGCCCGCCACCCCTGCATGCCTGCTACACTCCTGCATGCCTGCTACACTCCCTGCATGCCTGCTACATCCCTGCATGCCTGCTACACTCCCTGCATGCCTGCTACATCCCTGCATGCCTGCTACACTCCCTGCATGCCTGCTACATCCCTGCATGCCTGCTACACTCCCTGCATGCCTGCTAACACTCCCTGCATGCCTGCTAACTCCCTGCATGCCTGCTACACTCCCTGCATGCCTGCTTACACTCCCTGCATGCCTGCTACACTCCCTGCATGCCTGCTTACACTCCCTGCATGCCTGCACACTCCCTGCATGCCTGCTACACTCCCTGCATGCCTCTACACTCCCTGCATGCCTCTACACTCCCCGCATGCTCTACACTCCCTGCATGCCTGCACTCCCTGCATGCCTGCTACACTCCCTGCATGCCCACCCTGCATGC
>WNWK01010294.1:0-71008 GCA_009830355.1 Cherax destructor | reverse complement strand
TTTGAAGAGATAAATTAAAAATGTTAGATTTTGGGTTCGAGTTCCTTTTGTTCCTTAAAAACCCCTTGCAAAACTCATCAGGACCCCGATTTATTTTGTTTCAGTGGGTCTAGTTGTTTCTAACCTTTCGCTAGTGACTGTGATATTACATAATTTATTTTTTCTGGGCCTCTAAAAAAATTAATTACGGGATATTATTAGTGTCTTCCTGTGTTAAAACCGAGAGAAAATAATTATTAAAAATAGAGCACATATCATTCTCCTTGTCAGTAAGATGCCCAGAGTTATTTTTAAGGGGACCTATCTTATCCCTAACTTTTGTTCTATAAACCTGGAAAAAACTTTTTGGGTTAGTTTTTGAATCCCTAGCAACTTTAATTTCATAGTCCCGTTTAGCTTTTCTTATCCCATTTTTAACGTCCCTCTTAATGTCAGTACAGTGGACCCCCGAGTTTCGTAAAAACTTCACTCCTGAAGTCTGCTCAAGTGCCATTACCGAACAAATTTACTCCCTTAACCCTTTACCGGGCACTCCCTGGAAAATGATAATTTCGAAATGTATTTCATATGAGTGGATAGAGTAACTCAATGTAAGGATAATGAGCCCATATAATTGAAATTCTAAAAAAAACTTTTCACGCAATTGCCAATATTCAAGGACCGTCTACAGACGGTCCTGACCGTTAAAGGGTGTCAAATTCTGAATGTTGCAAATTTGCAATTGTTAATAAAACACCAAATAAGTATTTTTCTATTTTATTATACTAATAGACAATATCAAAAACACAAATGGAACTTGTTTCCAAACATTTTGTAGGTATAAAAAATATAAAAGTGAACCAAAGAGCAACATGGACACATTGCAAAGGGATAAAACTTTCAAGTCCCATATTCCTGAATTTCCTGAGAAAAAACAATCATTCTTGATCACTAATTGCTACAATGAAAGGCTATGAAGCAATTTCTTTCCTTCTTTATGCATAGATTTACCTTGCATACGACACACAAAAATGAGGATGTGACATGATTTTTCGTTTTGCTGCAATAATTGCATGTAAATATTCTGCCTTGCACTGGCCAGTGACCTAGCATTTTATCAAACCTATCATTTTGGTCAAACCTCACACTGTCATCAGGCCTTTCTGCACGTTGGTACTGCACTGGAGATGGCAACAGGTCATCTGGTTCTGGATCTGAGTCACTTTCCACCAAAATGCAGAGATATTTGAACTTCTGTTGGAAGGGTTCACAATAGAACAATTTCTCATTGATCTGGAATGACAATAAGAATGTTCTGTACACACCCAGACCACTACAGAATTCATATATGCACTAGAAAATTTTATATAAATATTTATTTACTGAAATTTGAAATGTGGCCCTGACGGGCGGGACCGTCTGTACACGGTCCTCTTTTGTTGCACTTTTTTCAATTGCATGGTACACTCATATTATGCATATCTAACTCCTGATATATATCTCAAAATATGCCTAAACTATTCATTTACACACTGGACACAACAATAAGTACTTACCGACATTGTAGAGAGTATAACCACAGTGTATATGAGTGGAAGAAGAGCAAAAATCCGGCTCTGGGTGACGCCAAGCGAGAAGTGTTTACATTTTGGTCTCTCAACCAATGGGAAGCGAGCAGATGCCGGTCTCACTTAGCTGGAGCGACTCACAGAAGGCTTGTGATTGGTCAGAAACAGAGAACGGGAACCTAGATGCGCTGGGGGAGTAGGATGACACGTGCAAAAAACACGTGTTTAGGACCGTCTCTACACGGTCCTGCCCGGTAAAGGGTTAAGGAAAAATTTCACGTAGGTTAGTCTATTTCAGACCCCCAAAAATACACTTCCACAAGAACTTACAAAATTATACTTACATAATTGCACGATTTCCGGGGTATTCGTTAACCGAGGGTCCACTGTATACTGATTTATAAGATGACCCTCACCTCTTTTTATGCGCCTATAAATTCCTTTCTTCTGCCCTAAAAGATACTTGAGCCTATTATTCATCCATTTTGGGTCATTTCTACTTGATCTAATTTCTTTATATGGGATAAATGTTCTTTGGGCAGCCTGTATAGTGTTAAGAAAACTGTCATATTGATACCTCTCTTTGTTACAGATTGCGAGAAATCTTCCTTACGAAGAAAGATTGAAGACCCTTAAATTACATTCACTTGTAAGACGTAGAATTAGGGGAGACATGATCGAGGTATACAAGTGGAAAATGGGTATTAACAAAGGGGATATAAATAACATATGGGCCTGTTGGCCCATACTAGGCAGGTCCTTCACAATCCGTCCCACTAACAGAACACTTGCTCAACCCAATTTTCAATGCTACCCAAGAAATAAGCTTTGACAATTCCATTCACTCATGTGCGAGTCCCACTCAAATCCAACCCCTCTCACTCATGAATTTATCCAACCTAAATTTGAAACTACCCAAGGTCCTAGCTTCAATAACCCTACTAGGCAGACTGTTCCACTCATCAACTACCCTATTTCCAAACCAATACTTTCCTATATCCTTTCTAAATCTAAACTTATTTAACTTGAATCCATTATTGCGGGTTCTCTCTTGGAGAGATATCCTCAAGACCTTATTTATATCCCCTTTGTTAATACCCATTTTCCACTTGTATACCTCGATCATGTCTCCCCTCATTCTACGTCTTACAAGTGAATGTAATTTAAGGGTCTTCAATCTTTCTTTGTAAGGAAGATTTCTAATGCTATGTATTAATTTAGTCATTCTACGCTGAATGTTTTCTAACGAATTTATGTCCATTCTGTAATATGGAGACCAAAATTGAGCTGCGTAATCTAGGTGAGGCCTTACTAATGATGTATAAAGCTGTAATATAACCTCTGGACTTCTGTTGCTAACACTTCTTGATATAAATCCCAGTAATCTATTTGCCTTATTACGTACACTTAGGCATTGCTGTCTTGGTTTAAGGTTGCTGCTTACCATCACCCCCAAGTCCTTCTCGCAATCTGTATGGCCAATCAAACCCAGCCCCTCCCACTCATATATTTGTCCAATCTCTTTTTAAAGCCACCCAAGGTCCTAGCCTCTATCACCCTACTCGGAAGATTGTTCCATGCATCTAGAACTCTGTTCGAAAACCAGTACTTGCCTATGTCCTTTCTAAATCTAAATTTATCCAATTTAAATCCGTTATTTCTGGTTCTTACTTGGTTCGATATCCTCAGTATTTTATTAATATCTCCTTTGTTTATGCCCATCATCCACTTGTACACCTTGATGATATCTCCCCTCATTCTATGTCTCTCCAGAGAGTGGAGATTCAACGCTCTAAGTCTATCTTTATACGGGAGATTTTATAAATTTATCCAACCTAAATTTGAAACTACCCAATGTCCTAGCTTCAATAACCCTACTAGGCAGACTGTTCCACTCATCAACTACCCTATTTCCAAACCAATACTTTCCTATATCCTTACTAAATCTAAACTTATCTAACTTGAATCCATTATTGCGGGTTCTCTCTTGGAGAGATATCCTCAAGACCTTATTTATATCCCCTTTGTTAATACCCATTTTCCACTTGTATACCTCGATCATGTCTCCCCTCATTCTACGTCTTACAAGTGAATGTAATTTAAGGGTCTTCAATCTTTCTTTGTAAGGTATTTTATACCATTTATTTCTCTCTTGTACTTACTGTAACTCATCTAATGACCATATGAACTGTTATTGCCTTATTTTTAATCTTAAGTTAATTTTAAGTTTGCCCGAAATGCTCTGCATACAAAGGGACTTTTGGCATGTACACCCAACTATTATATTCCTTTGTACAACCATGTATCATGTCAAAATAAACTTATTATAATTACTAAGTATAAATCAGATGACAGGAACTATGAGAATAGAAAGACTCATGTAACTCAAGGATGGAGGAGAACTATGCAAATGTAGTCAAGCAATGCAAAGAGTTAAGGATACTTGTAGATTAGGCAAGTAAAATAGTCACCATGGAGAAAGTAGATGAATGGTTCAGAGAACCGACAAGTTATAAATTAGACACATATGCAACACTTGGGTATCTTTATTGAGGAAACGTTTCGCCACACAGTGGCTTCATCAGTCCAATACAAAGTAGAAAGGTATAATGAGAGGAGGAGTTTGAGGTAATCAGTCCCTCGGCCTGGAGTCAATGTGTTCAGTCAATCAATCTTGTAGAAGGTACAGCACATGTCCGTAGAGGTGGCTTATATACTGTAGTCAGGTGAGGTGAAGCAGCTGGAGGCGGGGTCATAGAGATACCCAAGTGTTGCATATGTGTCTAATTTATAACTTGTCGGTTCTCTGAACCATTCATCTACATCCTGTCTGACACAGCAACATCTTGGGATCTTGATACAAACGAATTCTTCAACACTTGTCCAACCTTTGGACGAAGACCTACTTCGACTAGTGGATGGTACCACTATGACCCGGGATATATCACTCCTCCCTAATGGCCGGCTCGCGCCTCCCAGACCACTGCAGCATCCTACAGGCAGAACTCCACGCCATCCAGAGGGCCATCCAACATGCGCTCCTGGAACACCACCAACCTCCAGTCATCCACGTTGACTCCAGGGCGGCGATACAGGCCATCATGCATAGGGAGCCCAAGGATAACATCCGGCTCCTCACCGCCATCAGAAGAGACCTACACTCACTTGACGAGCAGGGCCGGCAAGCAACAATCAATTGGATACCAAGCCATATCGACCTTGCTTGGAATGATGCGGCGGATGGGGCGGCTAAGTCTGCCACACTTGCGGCCCAACCTGTGACTACAATTGCCATTAGCCGCAGGCAGGTGCACCTGGGGGCAGCTTCGGCAGCCAGACGCTCACTACCAGCACCGGGAGCATCTCGGAGCCGGCACTGGTATGACAGAGCGACACGTAGGGACCCCCCACCAAACATGAGGAAACTGAACAGGGAGCTGCAAGTCAGCGTCCACTGCCTGCGCCTCAGCTACCCTACTGCAAAGTGCCTCATCGAACGCATGAGTGAGGAACTTTGCCGCCACTGCGACCGGATGGTTCCAAAGCCTCTAGTTCACTACATGCTTGACTGTCCTGCGACGACGTCCATCCGCCGCAGGCACTTCCCGATGGCACCTGGGGATCTGACCCGTGAGGACAAAGCAGCCCGGCTGGTTTACCTGGCCACCTATGACTTGGAGACACTAAGCCCAGTCCTAGCCACCCACCCGCCCCCTCGATGACGACGCCGGAGAACCCCGACAACGACCAAGACTACCCACTACAGCTATTCCTTCTCTCACTTCCTTCTTTCTTATCCCCCCATCCTTCTTCTTCCTATGTAGGTAGAACCACAGCCTGAAGTACCAAGATCTGCTGATGAAGATGCGATGTCAGAGGACACTCCCCACCATGGGGAGCCACAGCAAGAGAAAAGAAGAAGTCAACCCCCACCCATGGGCCCCCAAGAAAGAAGAAATAAGAAGATGACCGACACCCTCTACCCAGGGGGCCAATGCTGGGTCACCATTTGGAGAAGACCCGAGCCGGATGTACTGGCGAACATACAACAACAACATGTCCTGTACTTTCTACAAGATTGATGGACTGAACACATCGACTCCAGGCCGAGGGACTGATTACCTCAAACTCCTCCTCTCATTACACCTTTCTACTTTGTATTGGACTGATGAAGCCACTGTGTGGCGAAACGTTTCCTCAATAAAGATACCCAAGTGTTGCATATGTGTCTAATTTATAACTTGTCGGTTCTCTGAACCATTCATCTACATCCTGTCTGACACAGCAACATCTTGGGATCTTGATACAAACGAATTCTTCAACACTTGTCCAACCTTTGGACGAAGACCTACTTCGACTAGTGGATCGTACCACTATGACCCCGCCTCCAGCTGCTTCACCTCACCTGACTACAGTATATAAGCCACCTCTACGGACATGTGCTGTACTTTCTACAAGATTGATGGACTGAACACATCGACTCCAGGCTGAGGGACTGATTACCTCAAACTCCTCCTCTCATTACACCTTTCTACTTTGTATTCGACTGATGAAGTCACTGTGTGGCGAAACATTTCCTCAATAAAGATACCCAAGTGTTGCATATGTGTCTAATTTATAACACCATAGAGAAAACAGTTACAAATAGTTATACATAATCTTGTAAATGAATCAGTTGACAAATACAAGAAAAATCATTATTGGCTGTGCACATTTTTTTTTTTTTTTTAACCTCGATCATTTTCCAGCAAGGTAGGATGAAGAAAACGGTAAACTCATTCTCCATCATTCATTCAACTGTCATCTTGTCAGAAGTGTGCTGACACTGCAGTTCAGGTGACCCTCTTGAGCTGCAACATCCTTGCTCTTTTAGAAATAAGGAATAAGGATTTTATTTCTTTGCAAAGTTTACAATTTGTAATTACAATTTGAATTTGCTAAGTACAAAGAAAGCCACTGTCATGCAGAGACATTTTGGGCAGACTAAACTTAATGCTTAACAGACTACTTAATACTAGGCATATACAGTGGAACCCCAGTTTTCGAGTGGTGCAGAAATCGAGCAAATTAAGATTTAGAGCACTTTTTTCAGTGAAATTCTTCCCGAGATGTCGAGCATCTGCTGGGAAATCGAGTGTATGAGATGTGTCCACTCGCTGGCGATGCTGCTTCCTCACACGTTTCACACACAGTGTGTGTCTCTCTCTCGTTGAGTTAGGAATACATACTCTGTGCATTCATCCATTCATCCATTCATTTTTGTGCTTGTTTATTGATTGTAACTGTAAAATAAGCCACCATGGGGTCAAAGAAAGTGCAGAGTGCCAGCCTTTGGTAAAGAAGGTGAGAAACACAATAGAATTCAAGAAAGAACTTGTAGCAAAATATAAAAGTGGCGTACGTGTGGCCAACCTCGCCAGGATGTATGGCAAGTTCACATCAACAATCTGTTCCATCCTGGCGAAGAAAGCAGAAATCAAGGAAGCTGATGTTGTAAAAGGAGTAAATATGCTAACAAAACAGAGATCACAAACAATCGAAGATGTGAAGTTGTTGTTGGTGTAGATCAACGAAAAACAGTTAGCGGGAGATAGTGTTTCAGAGGGGATAATTTGCGAGAAGGTACAGCAGTTGCATGCGGATGTCGTGAATAAAATGCCTGGAACAAGTGCTGCTGATAGTGAATTAAAGGCCAGCAGTGGCTAGTTTGACAGATTTAAGAAGTGTAGTGGCATACACATTGTTGTAAGGCATGGTGAGGCTGCAAGTTCAGACAAAGGTGCAGCTGAAGAATTTGTGCATGAATTCAAGGAGTACATAGAGGCTGAAGGATTCGTCCCCCAACAAGTGTTTAATTGTTACGAAACAGGCCTCTTTTGGAAGAAAATGCCAAAGAGGACCTACATCACACAGGAGGAAAATTCACTCCCAGGACACAAGCCTATGAAGAATAGGCCAACTCTGTTGTTCTGTGGTAACGCTAATGGGGATTTCAAAGTGAAGCCTTTACTCGTGTATCACACTGAATTGACCCTAAGAGAGTTCTGGAGGAATCCCTTCAATATCCTCAATTGCATAACCCAGGGAGTGACTTCCAGGACGATTAACTGTTCTTGGAGAAAATTGCGGC
Organism: Cherax destructor; assembly: GCA_009830355.1. Classification (NCBI taxonomy): domain Eukaryota; kingdom Metazoa; phylum Arthropoda; class Malacostraca; order Decapoda; family Parastacidae; genus Cherax; species Cherax destructor. Next base: position 63,331 of record WNWK01010294.1, on the reverse strand, counting down.
CAGAATGTGACCTCCAGAAGGATTTTGTCACTCCCTGGGTTATGCAATTGAGGATATTGAAGGGATTCCTCCAGAACTCTCTTAGGGTCAATTCAGTGTCCAAGGTCACTCCACTGGAGTGTTTGGCCCTACTGTGAAGAAATAACTCTTGGAAAAGAAATTGCCACTCAAGTGCCTCCTGATACTGGACAATGCTCCTGCTCACCTTCACAACTTGCAAGAGTGTTTGTCTGACAAGTTTAATTTCATCAGAGTGAAGTTCTTGCCTCCTAACACCACTCCTCTCCTCCAGCCCATGGACCAGCAGGTCATTTCCAACTTCAAGAAACTGTACACCAAAGCACTGTTTGAAAAGTGCTTTGAAGTGACCTCGGACACTGAGTTGACCCTAAGAGAGTTCTGGAAAGATCACTTCAACATTGTGCAATGCATACGCCTTATAGGTAAGGCTTGGGAGGGAGTGACTTCCAGGACTTTGAACTCTGCTTGGAGACCATTGTGGCCAGGTTGTGCCCAACAGAGGGATTTTGAAGGATTTGAGGCTGACACTGACCTTGACCCTGACGACCCTGTGCCTGTTGTGGACTCTGTTGTGGCATTGGGGAACAGCCTGGGGTTGGAGGTGAGTGGTGAGGATGTGGAAGAGTTGGTGGAGGCCCATAGGGTAGAGCTAACAACTGAAGCGCTGCAAGAGCTTCATCTGGAACAGCAACAGACCACAGCTGAGGTTATTGCTTCAAAGGAGGAGGGTGAGAGACAGAAGGAGGTGCCTTCTTCAGTGCTTAAGGAGATGTGTACAAAGTGGAATGAGTTGCAGACATTTGTTGAAAGACACCACCCTGAGTAAGCTGAAATGAGCCTTCTGTGCAGCCACTTCAGTGACAGAGCCATGTCGCACTTCAGGAAAGTGTTGAAGGGTCGCCAGAAAAAGAGGACTCTGGACAACTTTACCAGGCAGGGGTCTGGTGACTCTGAAGCTGGTCCTAGTGGCAGTAAAAGACCAAGAAGGGAAGTAACCCCAGAGAGGGACTTGTTACCTGAAGTCCTTTTGGAGGGGGATTCCCCTTCCAACCACTAACTCCCTGCCCCTATCAGCAACTCTACCTTCCAGATGCCTGCAACTCTTCAATAAAGGTAAGTAAATGTATATATATATATATTGTTTTTAATTTATTATGTGAATATTTTTTTGTGGAACGGATTAATTGTATTTACATTATTTCTTATGGGAAATAATTTTGTAAACTTCGTGTTAAGTACTAGCTCCTGGAACAGATTAATTACGATACTCGGGGGTCCACTGTACTATTAATAATAATAATAATAATATTTTTATTTCATTGCAAGTTACAAGTATACATAGTTATTGGTAGTTACAATTATAAAACTGTAATGCAAGGAGAGCCACTGGCATGCCATGGCATTAGGGGCAGCTTATTCTAAAGACTTATTCACTAAGTACTTAATACTAGAGAAATTGATTGAGTTTATTCTAGTTATATATCATTTCAAATTACAATATGATTATACATCTATTAAAAAGACAATACTAGAGAAATTGGTTGAGTTAATTCTAGTTGTATATTTTATTTCAAGTTACAATATGTTGATGCTATACTAGTAAAATAACAATACTAGAGAAATTTATTGAGTTTCTTCTAGTTATATATTTTATTTCAAATGACAATATGATGATATGAAATTGCAACAAGTGTTAAGGAGGATGACAATATAAAACTGAGATTATCTTAAGTAAAATAACATTTGGTTTGAATTTTTGTTACAGTATGAGTATTTAGTATAGGGTGAGTAGGTGATTTTTGAGAAGAGTCTTGAATTGATTTTCCGACAAGGTTAACTTAATATTTACTGGTAATGAATTCCAGATTCTGGGGCCCTTTATGTGCATAGAATTTTTACATTGGTTAGTATGGACTCGGGGTATGTCAAATAGTGATCTGTGTCTTGTGTGGGTCGTGGGACCTATTAAAGTTGTTGAGGAGAATTTTGAGCGGAGGGTTGATATTAGCATGTAGAGTTTTATGTATGTAGAAGGCACATGAGTAGGTATGAATATCTTTTACGGTGAGTAGTTTTAAAGTTTTGAATATAGGTGGAGTATGCTGTCAAGAGAGACTGCAAAAAGTTAGGAAGTAAAGAATGTGTAGAGTAACATGTTCAGTTCCACTTGTCAAAAGTTATTTTTTTTTAGGGTTTCCAGGCAATGTGTTACACTCATTTATTTTGCTTTAATGAAATTAAATGTAATGTTATTGCACATTATATCAAAGTGAATGGAGGCAAGTGATTTTTTTTGACAACATGCAGTTGGAGTGTGAGTAATGTAACATTTGTGAAGAGATTCAGGGAACTAGTTAGCTAGACTTGAGTACAGGAGGGCCCCATTTATACAGCTCTTAGGTTCCCATCCACGTGCGATAAACAAAAATCGCTGGCAGGTGGAAAAAGAGTGTTTTTTTCATTATTGAATGCATTTAAAATGCATAATAGTGTGTTTATCATATACAGTGGACCCTCGGTTAACGAAAAAAATTCATTGCAGAAGCCTGCTCAAGTGCCATTACCGAACGAATTTACGTCCTTAAGAAATAATGTCATGTAGGTTAGTCTATTTCAGACCCCCAAAACTACACTTCCACAAGAACTTACAAAATTATACTTACATAATTGCACGATTTCCGGGGTATTCGTTAACCGAGGGTCCACTGTATTAAGTGCTCAGCACAGCTAGGTATAAAAAACATTAAGTAAAATAAATACACAATACATACAATACTTACCTTAAAATACGTTGCCAGTCTCCCTTCCCTTATGCAACTGTCGTGCAAAAATGGCAAAAAGCGGTAAAAGCGCCGAACATAATGAACAAAGGCTCTATTGAAAGCTAATGAAAATGTGGAACACTATTACGATATTCTTAATTTGTAACATGCGATGTTAGTCTAGGGGAAGATTTTTTTCTCCAGTAATATCGTAATAAGTACCGTTCTGAAGATAGTATTTATATCAATGAACCTTACACACAACTTATAGATTAATAAACATGAGCAAATAAAGTTATATGGACTCTATTTTTTGAGCCATTAAATGTTGACTAGAACAGAAGAAGTCTCTAAACAGATTGAGTACTTTTTTTTTTATGATGAAAAGTTGACCAGATCTCACAATGTAGACTAGAGAGTATAACTCTAGTACAATGGCTTCTCAATTTGAGTAAGCGACGTTGTCCTTCTCTATAAGGAGAGAGGCACTGAACTGACTAATACACTCACCTGTGACGTCAGCTCGCGTCTGGCGAGTAGCCACCAGAGGTGACGTCACACAAACATTGAATGATTGTTACCACTGGTATGATCCCTGGGTGCATATATATAAATGAAAACATGAAAGGTGAAAATGAATATGTAATATTATAAAGCTGATTAGCATCGTTTTAGCTATTAACGATGGTAATCGCAATGTAATATTAGATAGATGAACATAAATGCAAGATATTTGTGAAGAAACTGTATCTGGGCATAACAAACACCGAAAAAAGGGTGCCGAATAAGTGAGGATCTCTTGTACTAGAGGTGGGAAATACAGTGCCTGCATTTTGATGGAGGGTAAGGATGTTGCAGTGTCACTACACTTCTGGCAAGACAGTGATTGAATGACTGATAATGAATGTGTTTCCTGTGTGTTGGGTCACCCTACCTCAGCAGATGACCAGTGTGTTAAAAAAAAAAAATAGCTCAAAGATGCTTGGTTTTAAAAGAGATAAATTTCCTTCAGTAAATAGTTTTTTTTTTTATGAACTATAATTTATATAATAATGCTGTAGTGTATGTATACATATACGTATAAATCAAATTTGCAGGTCTGTCTAAAAAGGTGGATAACAGTGAACTCTTGAGCCTGGATTCTACCATCACTGTAGCAGTTGTGAGATGTGAGGGGCAGCAAGGCTCTCCTACAACCCTCCTCTCTGTACATGTCCTGGAATGGCGCTCCTTGCTGGCACAACCCTCAGGCACTACCAAGATTGTATGTCAACTGATGGGCATAGGTTAGTATGAAAGGCAAAAAGAGAGGGAAAATTAAATGATGCTTTCTATTTTATACTTTCCTGTTACCTACTTATAAAGAATTTTAGCTGGTTAATTTAAAGTAAAAATGTGTCATGGAAAATTATTCTTGGAACTTTGGTACTATTATAGTATATTTGCATCTCACACACACACACACACGTGCACATACACACAGTAGACCATCGATTAAGATGTGATCTATTGGGATGTTTTCACTGTATATGATGGTTGAAAAATTGCTCTATTTTTTTATCATGATGCTGTGAATTTCATTCTTGACACTGCAAATTTAGGAAAAAAATATGGAATTCCACAGGACCTTTCCCTTCACCTCATGGCTAGCTATGGGTCAGGTCATTGTCTCTATGGGCAGGTCTAGTCACACTTAATATACTCAGCCTCCCACACCTCAATTCTCCATATGTACGCATCCCATACCTTAGTCAGCTTTCTGTTATTGAATCGATTTTTTTTATCTTTTCATCATTGTATCTCATGTCTCGATAGTAACCATGGCACCCAGGAGGAATTCTAAAGATGCTGGAAGTGGCAAAGAAGTTTCAGCATGAAAGTCTTGGTGTTTTGAAAAAAAAAAAATTGAGATACTGTAGTATTAGATAACAATAAGAGTAGTGCACACATGGTGAAGATCCCACGAACTAATGGTCTCAATGAAGCATCAGTTTGTTCAGTTTAAAGGAATGTGAAGATAAGAGTTTCTTCTGGATCACAACAGCTAAAATCAGAAAAATTATTGAGTAAATTACACTGCTCATCATTAAAATTTGCCTGGGGCCTCCAACAGGCAAGCTTTAACGTTGAAAGTAATGTTAGATATTTTGTAGTGACAGAAATGTTTGTCGGCCTGGCAAAGTGTAGTGTAACATATCAGGTTCTGCTATGCAACTTGCTGTATGCTCAGTGCTTTCTGGACTTGTGTGGTGGATAGTGTGTGTCTATGGTCCCTACATCGTGTGGTCCTGAGTAAAGGGTTTGTCAGACATTTTGTGCTATAGATGAATTAATATGGAGAAGAATAAGTCTGACATAAGATACAATAGCCCAGATCATTGGATTACGTAAGGCATGCCATAAAACAAAGGAGATGGTGGAGGCTGTTATGTGTGTCATCATACAGTAAGTAAGTAAGTTTATTCAGGTATACACAAATACAGTTAGTTACATAGATTATCATGCATAGCAGCATATGTGTAGAGAACCTAGGATAACCCAAAAAAGTCAGACAGAGTGACTTATTTCCATTGGGGTCCTTTTAATACCTTATTATTATACAATGTAGGAGATATCTTATTATTATACTGTACTATAAAAGATATATACAGTGGTACCTCGGTTAACGATATTTTTTCGTTCCAGAATGCTGTTCAAGTGCCATTACCAAACGAATTTATCCCCATAAGGAATGATGTAAAATAGACTAGTCCTTTTAGACCCCCAAAAATACACTTACAAAAGCATTTAAAAAAATAAACTTACATAAAAGGGCGAGTTTGGGGACCATCGTTAACCGAGGTATCACTGTACTAGGAATAAGGTAAAAAGAGTTAGTATTTGCATATACATGTGTGTTAGCTAAAAAAAAATAAAAAATCATTCTCCTCCCTTTCTGTCACTACATTCATTAGGTACCTTTTGGCTCTCTTCTTCAACTGGCTCATGCTATGACTGGCTTTGACATATGCAGGCAGTCTGTTCCATTCCTTTATTGCTGTACAATAAAAGGTGTTTGAAGCCTGGCCACTGACTGGTTACTACAAAGTTAGCAGCAAGATATTCTGGACTCTCTCTGTGAGCAATTTTATAAATTTGATTTAACTTCAGTTGTTTTACTCTGTCTTCAATATTCAGTTCTTTGGAGGTCAAACCAGTCAGCATGGATGACAGAAAAGAACAAAAAGGAGCAATACCGTGACTGAAACAATACATAAATAACCCACACATAGGAGAGAGGAGCTTACCATGACATTTCAGTCCGACTTGGACCATTTCCTGTGTGTGGGTTATTTTTAATGTGACCTCAGACACTAAATTGACCCTAAGAAAGTTCTGGAGGGATCACTTCACTATCTTTCATTGCATAAGATTATAGATAAGGCTTGGGAGGGAGTGACTTCCAGGACAATGAACTCTGCTTGGAGAAAGTTGTGGCCAGATTGTGTCCAAGAGAAGGATTTTGAAGGGTTTGGGGCTGACCCTGAGGAGCCTATGGAAGTTGTGGAAAGTATTGTGGCATTGGGAAATTGCATGGGGTTGGATGTGAGTGGCGAGGATGTGGAAGAGTTGGGGTGGAGGACCACAATGAAGAGCTAACCACTGAAGTGCTGCAAGAGCTTGAGCTGCAACACCACCAAACCACAACTCAAGAAATTGCTTCAGTGGAGGAGGAAGAGAGATGTAAGGTGCCTTCTTCAAAGATTAAGGAGATTTGTGCAATGTGGACTACGATGCATTCATTTGTGGAGGAACATCACCCTGACAAAGATGTTGCAAGCCGTCTCGGCAACATGTACAATGACAATCTCTTGTCCCATTTTAGGGACATTTTAAAGAGATGCCAGAAACAGAGCTCTCTGGACAGATATTTAGTGCCACAGGTGTGCAGTGACTCTCAAGCTGGTCCTAGTGGCATTAAAAGACAAAAAAGGGAAGTGACCTCAGATGAGGACTTGGTACCTAGAGTCCTTATGGAAGGGGATTTCCTTTCCAAAGAATAGCCTCTCTTCTCTCTCCCCTCCTCCCTGTCTTCCATCTAGCAACATCAGTCTTCAATAAAGGTAAGTGTCATGTTGAATGTTCATGCTTTTGTGCATGTAAATCTATCTTTAAGGCCCCCCCAAAATTTTTTTTTTAATACTTCTGGGTGTCTGGAATGGATTAATTGAATTTACATTATTTCTTATGGGGAAAATGGTTTCAGTTTTTGCCAAATTCAGTTTTAGCCGATCTCTCTGGAACGGATTAAACACGAAAACGGAGGGTCCACTGTATTCCATTCTTTTAAGTGCTTGCAACTGCTGAATAAGCCACCATGGGCCCAAAGAAAGCTCCTAGTGCCAGCCGTTTGGTAAAGAAGGTGAGAAACGTGATAGAATTCAAGAAAGACATCATTGCAAAATATGAAAGTGGAGTGCATGTGGCAGAGCTTGCCAGGATGTATGGGAAACCCCGTTCAACCATCGCTTCCATTGTGGACAAGAAAAAGGAAATCATGGAAGCTGTTGTTGCGAACGGGGTAAATATGCTCAAAAAAAAGAGATCGCAAATACTCGAAGATGTGGAGAAGTTGTTGTTGGTGTGGATCAACAAGAAACAATTAGCAGGAGATAGTGTTATAGTCTTTAATTTGTGAAAAGGCAAGGCAGTTGCATGACGATCTCGTAAAAAAAATGCCTGTAACGAGTGCTGATGTTAGTGAATTTAAGGCCAGCAAAGGCTGGTTTGAGAGATTTAAGAAGCGTAGTGGCATACACAGTGTGGTAAGGCATGGCGAGGCTGCAAGTTCTGACAAATGTGTCGCTGAAAAATGTGTGTGAATTCAAGGGGTACATAAAGGCTGAAAAATTCCTCCCCCAACAAGTGTTCAATTGTGATGAAATAGGGCTCTTTTGGAAGAAAATGCCAAAGAGGACCTACATCACGCAGGAGGAAAAGGCACTGCCAGGACACAAGCCTATGAAAGACAGGCTAACTCTCATGTTCTCTAGTAATGCTAGTGGGGATTTCAAAGTGAAGCCTATACTTGTGTATCACTCTGAAAATCCCAGAGTGTTCAAGAAAAACAGTGTCGCCAAGGCTAATTTGTGTGCGATATGGAAGGCTAACAGTAAGGCATGGGACTTGAGGGAAATCTTCCTTGATTGGTTCAATGAAGTGTTTGGCCCGAGTGTGAAGAAATTCCTCCTGGAAAATAAATTGGAACTCAAGTGCCTCCTGGTAATGGACAATGCTCCTGCTCATCCTCCAGACTTGGATGACCAAATGGTGGAGGAGTTTTGTTTCATCACAGTGAAGTTCTTGCCCCCCTAATACCATTCCTCTCATCCAGCCCAGCAGATCATTTCAAACTTAAAAAACTCTACACCAAAACAATGTTTCAAAGGTGCTTTGATGTGATAGACACTGCATTGACCCTAAGAGAGTTCTGGAAAGATCACTTCAGTATCCTCCATTGCATAACTCTTATAGATAAGGCTTGGCAGGGAGTGACTTCCAGGGCTTTGAACTCTGCTTGGAGAAAATTGTGGCCAGATTGTGTCCTCGACAAAGATTTTGAAGGGCTTGAGGCTGACCCTGACAACCCTATGCCAATTGTGGAATCTATTGTGGCATTAGGGAATTCCATGGGGTTGGATGTGAATGGCGAGGATGTGGAAGAGTTGGTGGAGGACCACAATGAAGGGCTGACTACTGAAGAGCTGCAAGACCTTCATCTGGAACAGCAACAGACCACAGCTCAGGAAATTGCTTCAGAGGAGGAGGAAGAGAGAGGGGAGAAGGTACTTAAAGAGATTAAGGAGATTTGTGCAGTGTGGAGTAGGGTTCAAACTTTCATGGAGGAACATCACCCTAACAAAGCTGTTACAGGCCGTGTCTGCGACATGTTCAACGACAATCTCGTATCCCATTTTGAGACGCCAGAAACAGAGCTGTCTGGAACAATTTTTTGAGTGACAGGGGTCCAGTGACTCTTAAGCTGGTCCTAGTGGCATTAAAAAACAAAGATGGGAAGTAACCCCGGAAAAGGACTTGGTACCTGAAGTCTTTATGGAAGGGGATTCCCCTTCCAAACAGTAATTTCTCCATCCTCTCCCCTCCTCCCGTCTTCCATACACTAAGAAGAGTCTTCAATAAAGGTAAGTGTTATGTTATTATTGTTTTATTCTTCATGTATCATTGTTTTCTGTGTATGTAAATCTATATTTCATGTAAAAAAAATATTTTTTTAATACATACTTTTGGGTGTCTGGAATGGATTAATTGGATTTACATTATTTCTTATGGGGAAAATGGTTTGCAAATCGTAAATTTTGCCTTTAGTCACACTCTCTGGAACGGATTAATTACGAAAATCGAGGGTCCACTGCGGTAATCCCGCACCTCCTCCTAATTTCCAAACTCCGAATTCTCTGCATTATATTCACACCACACATTGACCTCAGACATGACATCTCCACTGCCTCCAGCCTTCTCCTCGTTGCAACATTCATCACCCATGCTTCACACCCATATAAGAGTGTTGGTATAACTATACTCTCATACATTCCCCTCTTTACTTCCATGGACAAAGAAATAATGGAAATAAAATTAATCCATTCCAGACATCCAAAAGTATTAAAATAAAATATTTTTTTACAACATAAGACATTCAATGACACACAATTTTATGAGAAATAAAGAAATAATAGTACAGTAACATGTCACTTACATTTATTGAAGAGTTGTTGATTTGTGGAAGACGGGAGGAGGGGAGAAGATGGAGTAGTATGCTAGTGTTTGGAAGGGAAATCCCCTTCCATTAACACTGCAGGTGGCAAGTTCTTTTCTGGGGTTACTGGCCTTTTTCTTTTAATGCCACTAGGACCAGCTTGAGAGTCACTGGACCCCTCTCTCACAAAAAATCTGTCCAGGGAGCTCTGTGTCTGGCAGTTCTTTAAAATGTCCCTAAAATGTGACAAGACATGGTCATTAAACATGTCGCATACATGGCCTGCAACAGCTTGGTTAGGGTGATAATCATCCATAAAGCCTTGCACATCAGCCCATTTGGCACAGATCTCCCTAATCCTTGAAGAAGGCACCTTCTTCCATTTCTGTTCCACCTTCTCCTCTGGACCATTTTCCTGAACTGTGGTCTGTTGTTGCTGTTGAAGCTCTTGCAGATCTTCAGTGGTTAGCTCTTCATTGTGCTCCTCCACCAACTGTTCCACATCCTTGGTACAAACATCCAACCCCATGGACTTGCCCAGTTCCACAATTTCTTGCACAACAGGCTCAGGCTCAGGGTTCTGAGGCTCAGCCCCAAAATCTTCAAAATCCACAATTTTCTCCAGGCAGAGTTCAAAGTCCTGGTAGTCACTCCCTCCCAAACCTTACCTATAAGGTTTATACAATGCAGGATATGGAAATGATCTTTCCAAAAGTCTTTTAGGCTCATATTCATGTCTACAGTCACATCAAAGCACTTTTGAAACATTGCTTTGGTGTAGAGTTTTTTAAAGTTGGAAATGACCTGCTGGTCCATGGGCTGGTGGAGAGGAGTGGTATTAGGGGGCAAGAACTTCACTTTGATGAACTTAAAGTCCTGCACAATTTGCTCTGTCAAGTCTGGAGGATGACAAGGAGCATTGTCCATTATCAGGATGCACTTAAGTGGCAAATTATTTTCCCCGAGATATTTCTTCACACTGGGGCCAAACACTTCATGGAACCAATCACAGAAAATGTCCCTAGTGACCCATGCCTTATTGTTAGACTTCCACATCACACACAAATTAGACTTGGTGACACCGCATCTCTTAAACGCTCGGGGATTTTCAGAATGATACACCACTAAAGGCTTCACTTTAAAATCCCCGCTAGCATTAGCACACATCATCAGAGTTAGCCTGTCTGTCATAGGCTTGTGTCCTGGGAGTGCCTTTTCCTCCTGTGTAATGAAGGTCCTGTTTGGCATTTTCTTCCAAAACAGGCCTGTTTCGTCACAACTGAACACTTTTTGGGGTTGGAATTGTTCAACCTCTATGTACCCCACGAATTCATTCACGTAATTTTCAGCCGCACTTTTGTCAGAACTGGCTGCCTCACCATGCCTCACAACACTATGTATGCCACTTCGCTTCTTAAATCTGTCAAACCAGCCTTTGCTGGCTTTAAATTCATTCACTTCAGCACTCGTTGCAGGCATTTTCTTAACGAGATCATCATGCAACTGCCTTGCTTTTTCACATATTATCGCCTGTGAAACACTATCTCCTGCTAACTGTTTCTCGTTGATCCACAATAACAACAAAGTTTCCACTTGTTCCAGCGCTTGAGATCTGTTTTGTGACCATACTTGCACCTTTCGCAACAACAGCATCCTTGATTTCCTTTCTCTTGGCCATAATGGAAGAGATGGTTGAATGGGATTTGCCATAGAGCCTTGCCAGCTCAGTGATACGCACTCCACTTTCATATTTTGCTATCATCTCCTTCTTCAATTCTACCGTATTTCTGACATTTTTTACCACAGGCTTGGCACTAGGAGCTTTCTTGGGGCCCATGGTGGCCTATTTAGCAGTTGCAAGCACTAAAAACAGTGGAATAATGACAATATACTGGTATGAATGCGTGGGTGGCGCGTGGGTGGTGGTCGCTCGCTTGTAAACAATAGCACACTGAGTGCCCGGGCCCAGCTGGGCCACACGTACGCGTCCGGGACGAATCACCAACTCCGAGCAGATCGGCTAATACCGAGCCAAAATTCTCGTCAAAAAACCCGTCGAACACCGATTTGAACGACCTCCGACGCCGTCGAGCACCGGGGGTTGACTTATATAGTTACATATTTGTAATAGATCTCACAGTTAACAGGCTAGCTTTTTCCATCCTGGGCACATCCTTGAGCATTGTTGAGATACCCTCTTGTGCAACTGGTCTGGATGGAAAGACTGTACGTAGAAGTATTTCGGTGCCTAGATTCCTTGATGAACAGTCTTTATGGTGATTCGGGAGCTGCTTGCCAAACTAATTCTCTGGACATAACACACAAAAATAGGAATGTATGCAAAATAATGCTATTTTTGGTGTCTTGCAGACACCAGCCTTTTTCTTTTCTCAAACTACTGACTGCAAGTGTAAATTGATCCCATTGACATTATGTGTATGAATAAGTATATTTTGGTTTACTGTGAAGCTGTTGAGAAGGAAACTTATGGTGCTGCAGTTTTAGGCTCAGCATTCATTGACAGTTACCACTTGAAAGCTCTTCACAACATAGCTCTTGCATTTTACCTGTTGTTTAAAACTTGATACTATTATGCATCTTTTGTTTTATGGATTAAGCATCCAATAGGGGCAAAGTTACCTAATCCTTGGGCAGGAGCTGAAGTATTTTTGGGGTTACTACCACAAACCCAAGTGAGAAGAGATTTGGCTGGATATTTGTAAACCATTTGGGATTATACAAGTAGCCAGGTTGGATAAGTTACATAAATTTTGCTTGAGGTACAGTACATATATACTGTGTTGTACAGCAGTTTATGTGTTTATTCCAGGCAGTGAACAAGAAGTACCTATTGGTTTACTGGACATGGAGGCAACATTAGTTCCAGCAATAGGGTCTCCTCTACAAGCTTCAGTTGTTTCCAAGTACCTTCAGGAGAGAAAGACTCTTGTAGGAGAAAGAAGACGACTCTTCAACACTTACGCACAAAAGTGGTGGCAGGAGTATTTGGATGCTTCAGCAAGTCATTCATCAAGATTACTCCAGATGTTTGCTATGGATGAATGTGGAAAATACAGGTAAATTTAATATAAACTTGATAGAAAGTTAGAATTTGAATTTGGTGTAACTTTTGAAATGAGACAGTCAAGTATAATACGTATACTGTACAGTAATGTATACTTAAGTCCTTCCTCCGTAAGCCATGGGTGTCGTCAGGGGTGACTAAAATGCTGGGAGCAAGAAGCTAGTAACCCCTTCTCATGTATACTTTTTTTTAACATGCTGGATGTCTCCCACTTACCCAGGGTGACCCAGAAAAAGAAAGAAACACTTTCACCATCATTCACACATAATCACTGTTTTTGCTGAGGCGCACAGATACGACAGTTCAGGTGTCACTTCAAACAGCAAATATCCCAGACCCCTCCTTTAAAGTGTAGGCATTGTACTTCCCACCTCCAGGTTACCCTGCCTTAGTAGGAGATGGCCGGTGCATTGGAAAAAAATAAAGCACACTTAAAACATACTTGTCTTGCTGTTTCCAAATATGACTTCATCTAGGCAGGTGTTCTTTCCATATTTATATTTAGATTAAATTTAGTTTTCAGTTTGGAATGTTTGGACTGTGATGTTTCACTATTGAAGCTATAATTCTTTTCTGTATATTTTATCATATTTTTAGCTTAATAAGGAACAATCACATTTCTTTATAATCGAACACATTTTGTCCTGTGCATCATGAAGTTTTGAAGAATGTGGATTTTTTTTATCTGAAAAAGGCTGTACTTTCCCCTAAGTGATCCACTGAAAGTGTAGATGAGTATTTAAATATTTTCACTGAATCAGTGACAGAATTCTGATTTTTACTGCAAGTAGCACTCATATTTCCCTTGTGCTTCTTTCCATCATTGTGACCAACTAAATATCTCATGAGTGCATACCTGTACCACAAATTTTGGAACTTGCATATGTTGTAGCTCTTCTGTAGAAGTGAGGCATACCATAAAGTCCAGCTTCATCAACATATATTAGGTTTTTAGTTCTGTGCAACTTTTTTTTTTATTTTAGTGTTTCAAATTAATCCTTCAACAAAGCTTCAAATTGCAGTTATGTTCCAGATTTGTGTGTGAATTTGTGCGAAGGTTAGAGGTGGGACGATTGCTAAAGTCACCTGAGGAAGCAGCTCGTTGGATCAGCATTATGCCCTCCTCTTCTCTACACCAGCTACCTGCAGGCTCCAATAAACTGTGGTACACCTTGCCTATAGCTCTCATTGCTCGCTCACTGGTAAGCAGGTGTGAGCCTTCTTGAATAAGACACGTGTGCAACACCTGTGTATCTTGGAGGGAAATGTTATAAAATACCAACATGATGGAGAAAAAAAAGGGAAAAATGCACTTAAGTGTGATCTTTCATTGGTGATGTTTCACCCTGTGTGAGTGAAACATCAATAAAGAATTGCATTATAGTGCATTTGTCTTTTTCTTCCTCTTTTACTGAGAAATGGTTTGGCTACACAGCAGGTTTTATCAGTCTAATAAAGAGTCATGAAGATGGAATCTTTAATACTGGAATCAGTTAAAGAGGTGAAGTGATGCAGAATGTAAATCAGACCCATTTAGTGGATCAGAGATTTAGCAATGGAGTTGTAGAAATTGTAGAGTGAAGCGGCAGTTAGTAAGTAAGTTTATTCAGGTGCAGTTACACATAAATATGGTTACATAAGTTTTCATACATAGCAGCATATGTGTAGATTACCTAGGATAACCCAAGAAAGTCAGACAAGGTGACTTATTTCCATTGGAGTCCTTGAAGACAATCACAAGTGGATGGGGCCCACTAATGAAAGTAGGTCAGTCCCATAAGTTAAACCATAGACTTAACAATGGAAATGCAGAAGATATCCTCTGTACCAAGATTCCATGGTGTTGCTGTGTAAGACAAGTATCATTAGATCAAAGGTTTAATATCGACAGGTTGATAAGATACGTGCAATCTTTATTAAGAGACATGTCACACACATAACAGGTTTTATGAATGTAATACAAAAGCATGATGATAGAGCCTTTTATGCTAGAGCTGATGTCTGGCTCACCTCATGGTCATTGCCACATGTGACCACCTCTTAACCTGCTATATCTCTTACTGGCTTCAGTATAAATGTACCTGTTGTCACGTCTCTTTATTAGATTGATAAAGTCTGCTGAGCAGGCAAAAATATCACTCGATAAAGATACAAAGATGTTGCATGTGTCTTATTCATCAACTTGTCGGATTTATAATTTTGATCCATCGATCTTGTCTGATTAGAATGGAACCTGACAATATACAGTGGAACCCCGGTTAACGAACACCCCGGAAATCGTGCAATTATGTAAGTATAATATTGTAAGTGCTTGTGGAAGTGTATTTTTGGGGGTCTGAAATAGACTAACCTAAATGACATTTTTTCTTAAGGAAGTAAATTCGTTCGGTAATGGCACAAGAGTAGGCTTCTGCAATGAATTTTTTTCGCTAACCGGGGTTCCACTGTACTCTGTACTTCGAATTGCAATGTCTGCACACTTCTGGCAAGATAGATATTGAATGAGTGACTGTGCATATGTTTCCTTTGATGGGTTGCCCTATCTTGGTGAAGAAAAATACTGATGTGGTTAAAAATAATCATAATTTCTAGATGTTCTTACAATACAATGAAAGTTTTTCATGACCAGTAATATTTGTTAATTATGCTCTGTTTTCCAAATATCTTTACAGCTGAACAGAAAAGTATATTATGTATTATTATATTAATACATTGGCCATATCCCACGAAGGTAGGGTGGCCCGAAAAAGAAAAACTTTCACCATCATTCACTCCATCACTGTCTTGCCAGAGGCGCGCTTACACTACAATTATAAAACTGCAACATTAACACCCCTCCTTCAGAGTGCAGGCACTGTACTTCCCATCTCCAGGACTCAAGTCCAGCCTACCAGTTTCCCTGAATCCCTTCATAAATGTTACCTTGCTCACACTCCAACAGCACGTCAAGTCCTAAAAACCATTTGTCTCCATTTGCTCCTATCTAACATGCTCACGCATGCTTGCTGGAAGTCCAAGCCCCTCACACACAAAACCTTCTTTACTTCCTCCCTCCAACCCTTCCTAGACCGACCTCTACCCCCACCTTCCCTCCACTACAGATTTATACACTCTCGAAGTCATTCTATTTTGTTCCATCCTCTCTACATGTCTGAACCACCTCAACAACCCTTCCTCAGCCCTCTGGATAATAGTTTTGGTAATCCCGCACCTCTTCCTAATTTCCAAACTACGAATTCTCTGCATTATATTCTCACCATAAATTGCCCTCAGACACGACATCTCCACTGCCTCCGGCCTTCTCCTTGTTCAAACATTTACCACCCATGCTTCACACCCATATAAGAGCATTGGTATGCCTATACTCTCATACATTCCCCTCTTTGCTTCCATGGACAAAGTTCTATGTCTCCACAGACTCCTCAGTGCACCACTCACCCTTTTCCCCTCGTTAATTTTATGATTCACCTCATCTTTCATAGACCCCATCTGCTGATACGTCCACTCCTAAATATCTGAATACATTCACCTCCTCCATACTCTCTCCCTCCAACCTGATGTTCAATCTTTCGTTACCTAATTTTTTTGCAATCCCCATCACCTTTCTCTTTCCTATATTCACTTTCAATTTTCTTCATTTACATACCCTACCAAACTCATCCACCAACCTCTGCAACCTCTCTTCAGAATCTCCCAAAAGCAGTGTCATCAGCAAAGAGCAACTGTGACAATTCCCACTTTGTGTTAGATTCTTTATCTTTTAACCCCAAACCTCTTACCAGCACCCAAGCATTCACTTCTCTTACAACCCAATCTATAAATATATTGAACAACCATGGTGACATCACACATCCTTGTCTAAGGCCTACTTTTACTGGGAAATAATCTCCCTCTCTCCTGCATACTTTAACCTGAGTCTCAATATCCTCGTAAAAACTTTTCACTGCTTTCAATAACCTACCTCCTATTGCAACATCTGCCACATTGCCTCCCTATCCACCCTGTCATACGCCTTTTCCAAATCCATAAATGCCGCAAAAACCTCTTTACCCTTATCTAAATACTGTTCACCTATATGTTTCACTGTAAACACTTGGTCTACACACCCTCTACCCTTCCTAAAGCCTCCTTCTTCATCTGCTATACTACTCTTCATCTTACTCTTAATTCTTTTAATAATAACTCTACCATAAACTTTACCAGGTATACTCAACAGACTTCTTCTTTCAACACGTTGACCATTTCCCACCGAGGCAGGGTGGCCCAAAAGGAAAAACGAAAGTTTCTCCTTTTACATTTAGTAATATATACAGGAGAAGGGGTTACTAGCCCCTTGCTCCCATCGTTTTAGTCGCCTCTTACGACACACATGGCTTACGGAGGAAGAATTCTGTTCCACTCACCTATGGAGAACTCAACAGACTTATTCCCCTATAATTTTTGCATTCTTTTTTGTCCCCTCTGCCTTTATGCAAAGGAACTGTGCATGCTCTCTTCCAGGCCCTAGGTACCTTACCCTCTTCCATACATTTATTAAATAAAAGCACCAACCACTCCAAAACTATATCCTCACCTGATTTTAACATTTCTATCTTTATCCCATCAATCCCAGCTGCTTTACCCCCTTTCGTTCTACCCACTGCCTCACAAACTTCCTCCACACTCACAACTTGCTCCTCCTCACTCCTACAAGATGTTATTCCTCCTTGCCCTATACCTGAAATCACACCTTCCCTATCTTCATCAACATTTAACAGTTCTTCAAAATATTCCCTCCATCTTCCTGATACCTCTAACTCTCCATTTAATATCTCTCCTCTCCTATTTTTAACATTTAAATCCATTTGTTCCCTAGGCTTCCTCAACTAATCAATCTTACTTCGGCCCAAGTCGGGCCGAAACGTCGTCGTAAGCTCCTCTCTTTTATATGTGCGGGTTGTGTGTGTATTCAAAACTTTTTCTTATTTTCAATAAAATTTGTTGATAACATTTCACCCACTCTCTTATTTGCTTTCTTTTTACATTGCTTCACCACTCTCTTAACTTCTCTTTTTCTCTCCATATTCTCCTCCCTCCTTGCATCACTTCTACTTTGTAAAAATTTCTCATATGCTAACTTTTTCTCTCTTTACATCATTCCACCAATCGCTTTTCTTCCCTCCTGCACCCACTTTGCTGTAACCACAAACTTCTGCTGAACACTAACACTACATTCTTAAACCTACCCTATACATCTTCAACCCCATTGCCTATATTTTCACTAGCCCATCTATCCTCCAATAGTTGTTTATATCGTACCCTAACTGCCTCCTTTTTTAGCTTATAAACCTTCACCTCTCTCTTACCTGCTGCTTCCATTTTCCTTGTATCCCATCCAGGGCCATATTAAGGGTTGTGGGGACCCCATATTCAGTGGGAATTTTTTTTTATAAACCAAACGTTATTTTCACGTAATCTACCACACCCATGATGCCGAGAAAGATAAAAGACTAATAATAAAAGACAATTTTTGTAATGAAGATTATATTTTCTTCACCATTACAAAAATAATGATACAATAAAATATAAACATACAGTCAACCCCCGGTGTTCGTTAGCGTCGGAGTTCGTTAAAATCGGTGTTCATTAAGTTTTTTCATGAAAATTTTGGCTCGGTGTTAACGAATCCGCTCGGAGTTAATGATTCGTCCCGGACGCGTACGCGTGGCCTGAGCGAGCCCGGGCACTCCATTCAGCGTCAGTGTGCTATTGTTTACCAGCGAGTGACCGCCACCCATGCCACCCATGCATTCATACCATACATTTTGTCATTATTCCAGTGTTTTTAGTGCTTGCAACTGCTAAATAAGCCGGGCCCCAAGAAAGCTCCTAGTGCCAGCCCTGTGGTAAAGAGTGTAGCAGGGATGCAGGGAGTGTAGCAGGCATGCAGGGAGTGTAGCAGGTATGCAGGGAGTGAAGCATTCATGCAGGGAGTGTAGCATTCATGCAGGGAGTGTAGCAGGCATGCAGGGAGTGTAGCAGGAAGGCAAGGACTTGTTACCTGATGTCTTTATAGAAGGGGATTTCCCTTCCAAACAATGGAAAAACTTCCATCCTCTCCCCTCCTCCCGTCTTCCACACATCAACAACTCTTCAATAAATGTAAGTGACATGTTATTGTACTATTATTTCTTTATTTCTTATTGTTTTGTGTGTAATTTAATGTCTATATATTGTAAAAAAATATTTTATTTTAATACTTTTGAGTGTCTGGAATGGATTAATTTTATTTCCATTATTTCTTATGGGGAAAATAGATTCGGAGTTCGTTATATTCGGTGTTCATTAAGCCCTCTGGAACGGATTAATCACGAGAACCGGGGGCTCACTGTACTCTGAATCATTAGCCGTTTTCAATAAACACGGAATGATTCACATGAACAGAGCAGCTAACGTACTTTTTGACTGATAAATGATTCAACTAGTGTTTGGAAGTCCAGTTCACAAAGAATATCCTTTTCAATACTCATTATTGCCAGCCAGGAGAGACGACTTTGACTCATTGATGTTCTTAGTCTGTTCTTGATTATTTTCATCTTCGAAAATGTTCGTTCACCATTACAATTCGACATCATCAATACTAGGTAAATCCTCAACATGATCTCAACATTGCGATAAGTTGCCTTTAAATCACTTTCAAGCAAAATTTTGTAGAAGTGTTGTTTAAGCTGACTGTCATTGTAGTCTTGCATGTTTAGATTTACAAAGGCAACAAAATATAATAGCTCATCTTCAAGACTGGGTTCTAGGTCTGTGTTATAGATATTGACAAAACTGGCTGCAGCTTCACTGAGTTCAGTGGTATTCATATCTTCTAGATGATGAGGAATCCAAAACGCTTGCATACAGTATCATAAGCAGCTATCCTGTCACTTAGAGATTCAATAAATTGGTCAATAACTGGAATGAAGCATTCTGTACAGAACTTTGACCTGGGAGTCATCTGGGTATCTTCTTCTTTACCATAATCCAATGGGATAAGACGAACATTTCTTACATGATGATGAACTTCATCGAATGTGTGTCTCTTTGTTTCAATAAATGTTTCCAAAGACTTAAGTGCTTTTATTGCAGTACTGAGAACCATTTTCACATCTTGTAAAACATGATTTGTTGCATTGAATCTTTCCAAATTTCCATTCCAAAATGAAGCATAAACTGCCGTTTCTAATTTACCTATACAGTGGACCCCCGCCTAACGAACAAAATTCATTCCAGAAGCCTGCTCAAGTGCCATTACCGAACGAATTTACTCCCTTAAGAAATAATGTCAAGTAGGTTAGTCCATTTCAGACCCCCAAAAATACACTTACAAAAGCACTTACAATATTATACTTACATAATTGTACGATTTCTGGGGTGTTCGTTAGGCGGGGGTCCACTGTACAGAGGTACCTCGGTTTTCGTCGATAATTCATTCCAGAATGCTGTTTGAGCGCTGTTACCGAACAAATTTGTTCCCATAAGGACAAATGTAAATTAGATTAGTACGTTTCAGACCCCCAAAAATACACTTACAAAAGCACTTACAATAATACACTTACATAATTGTTCGAGTTGGGAGCTGTAAGAAAACCGAGGTACCACTGTATTCTCATAGAGATTACTAGCTTCATTTCGGACCACAGCCTTGTTTTTCTCATCGGTCAAGATGTCATTAAGATGTTTATCTGCTTGCGTTAATTTGAGAGTAGTATAGCGTGATGTAGATGCTGTGAAAAACACATACATCCTATCTTGATAGACCCCCTCCTTTCCCTTGTCTGGACTTGTCCAAATTTCTTAATCCCCTTAAGACCGTCCTTTATGGATGCCCCCTTAGAATAAAACATAAACGTTCTAATTCAGTAACAATGAATATATAATAAATAGCAAATTAATGTAAATAATTACTGAGCACTGACCCAGGTGGACTAACGTGAACGAACAATATAGTGGTGTGACTGCAATTCATTCTGGAATCGATTCTCAAATCTTATGGGGCTGAGAATCGAAACTGATTCTCAATTAGAATTGATTAATTCTGAAATGCTTAAATTGTTCTTTGTTAATCCTTTCGGGGTCGGTGCCGTACTAGTACGTTTTACGAGCAGGGGTTGGTGCCGTACTAGTACGCCCAAATTCTATCGGCCTCAATTTAAGCAGAAAACGTCTGGTAGGCATACATATGAAATAATGGGTCTGTGTGGTCAGTGTGCGCAGTATAAAAAAAATCCTGCAGTACACACTGCATAATGAGAGAAAAAAAACTGACCGTTTTTTCGATTAAAACAGCGACTTTGCAGTCGATTTTCGTATAGTATTTATTGATGTATTCTCGTTTTCTTGGTCTCATTTGATAGAATGGAAGATATATTACAGAAATAGAGATGATTTTGATTGGTATGACAATGACAAGTACAGTGGTACCTCGAGTTACGATGGTCCCCAAAATCGCCCTTTTATGTAAGTTTATTTTTTAAATGCTTTTGTAAGTAGTATATTTTTGGGGGTGTAAAAGGACTAGTCTATTTTACATTATTCCTTATGGGGATAAATTTGTTTGGTAATGGCACTTGAACAGCATTCTCGAACGAAAAAATATCGTAACTCGAGGTACCACTGTACCTTGAAATTGAGCTCAAAGTATCGAAAATGTTCGATTTTTGACGATGTTCAAGAGTAACAAATCACACCATGCGTCCAATACACATCAACTGGCGAGTCTTATATTCATGCTCAAGTGATCTGATATTATTTATTATACCATTTTTACAATGATGCAGTTGTATACATAACAGTAAATCTTCTATTTTTGTGAGAATAAAAATTCAAAATGGAAAGCAAAAGTAATGGAACAGGGGCCTGGAGACATGGCTAATGAACAGAGAACATGTTATTTTAGTGCCAGGAATGTCTGCCTTGTTTACTCTGGACCCTATTTTGAAATTGGCATCGTTTGAAATTTGTGTGAAATTGGAAAATTGCCATTTTCTGACCACTATTTTGGGTAGATGAAATTGGTAAATAGGCAGTTTCTTCTACTCATTCGATATAAGAAATGGAGTTCTAGCGAAATAGCTATAATTTTAGGAGACTGAAACATTGGAATTTGTCGAAAATAGGGCTCGAAGTGGGTGAAATCGCCGATGCGTCAGTGTCATAGATACTGATAACTTCGCGAAAGCATAATTTCGTTAGTTTTCGATCAAATTTCATAATTTTGGTGGCGTTATGATCGGAAAAAGATTCTCTATCATTTCATAAGAAAAAATTAATTTTTTTTTTTCCAAAAAATTTTCGACCCTAGGAACACTTTCCTGAGAAGGCCTGTCGACCCCCAAAGGGTTAAATACAAAAATACTGTATAAATTTAATAAAAAAAAAATGTGCAAAAAATTATTATACAAAAAAATGTATTAATTTTTTTAAACACTATAAAGTGCAATTTCAAAAATATGTAAACAAAAGTATTTAAAAAAAAAACATTCTTTTTTTGCAGAATTGTGCAATTTTATCAATTCTGATCAATTTTTGCACAAACTCTGGAATCAATTCTGGAAAAAATTTTGAGTGTATATTTTCAATTTCAGAATCGATTTGAACACGGCTCTGAACCAGTGTTGCCAACCAAAGCTGAGAATTTCTGGCAGAACTAGTGCCAAAAACTAGCCCAAAACCACAGAATGATTGTGTTGATTGCAAAAATGTGTATGTGTTTATTTGTGTGATAATTTTACATTTTTTTTTTTTTTTTTTTTTTTGCATATTTTTTTTTTAATAATTTTTATTTTTTTATATCTCATCTTGTGGGGGCCCCAGGGCTGTAGCCCCGGTAGCCTGATCCCATCTACCTTTTACTCTCACTGTAGCTACAACTAAAAGTGATCTGATATATCTGTGGCCACTCTATAAACTTGTACATCTTGAAGTCTACCCAACAGTCTTTTATCTACTAATGCGTAGTCCAACAAACTACTGTCATTACACCCTGCATCATATCTTGTACACTTATTTCATCCTCTTTTTTCTTAAAATATGTATTACCTATAACCAAACCTCATTCTATACAAAGTTCAATCAAAGGGCCCCCATTGTCATTTACACCTGGCACCCCAAACTTACCTACCACACCCTCTTTAAATGTTTCTCCTACTTTAGCATTTAGGTTCCCTACCACAATTACTCTCTCACTTGGTTCAAAAGTTCCTACACATTCGCTTAACATGTCCCAAAATCTCTCTCTCTTCTCTACACTCCTCTCTTCTCCAGGTGCATACACACTTATTATGACCTACTTTTCTCATCTAACCCTTATTTTAATCCACATTATCCTTGAATTTATACATTTATATTCCCTCTTCTCCTTCTATAACTCATCCTTCAACATTATTGCTACCCCTTCCTTAGCTCTATCTCTCTCAGATACTCCTGACTTAATCCCATTTATTTCTCCCCACTGAAACTCACCTACTCACCTAGACCCTGGCTGTCTTCAAGAAGGCACTGGAGAGGCACCTAAAGTCAGTGCCTGACCAGCCGGGCTGTGGTTCGTACGTCAGTTTGCTTGCAGCCTGATTGATCAGACCCTGATCCACCATGAGGCATGGTCTCAGACCGAGCCGCGGAGGTGTTGACCCCAAAACCCTCTCCAGGTAAACTCCAGGTACCCCCTTCTGCTTTGTTTTGCTTAGTGCTAGGACATCCAACTTTTTTTCGTTCATAACATTAGCAATCATCTCTTTCTAATCTTTCTAATCATTCATCCCCACTGAAACTCACCTACTCACCTAGACCCTGGCTGTCTTCAAGAAGGCACTGGAGAGGCACCTAAAGTCAGTGCCTGACCAGCCGGGCTGTGGTTCGTACGTCAGTTTGCTTGCAGCCTGATTGATCAGACCCTGATCCACCATGAGGCATGGTCTCAGACCAAGCCGCGGAGGTGTTGACCCCAAAACCCTCTCCAGGTAAACTCCAGGTACCCCCTTCTGCTTTGTTTTGCTTAGTGCTAGGACATCCAACTTTTTTTCGTTCATAACATTAGCAATCATCTCTTTCTAATCATTCGCACTACATCCACGCACATTCAAGCATCCCAGTTTTATAAAGTTTTTCTTCTTCACTTTTTTAGTATTTTCTACAGAAGAAGGGGTTACTAGCCCATTACTCCCGGCATTTTAGTCGCCTCATACGACACGCATGGCTTATAGAGGAAAGGTTCTTTTCCACTTCCCCATGGAGAATTGAGAAAATAAAGAAGAACAAGAACTATTAAGAAAAAAGAAGAAAAACCTAGATGTGTGTATGTATATACACAGTGGACCCCCGGTTTTCGTGATTTTTTCGTTCCAGAATGCTGTTCAAGTGCCATTACCAAACAAATTTATTCCCATAAAGAATAATGTAAAGTAGACTAGTCCTTTTAGACCCCCAAAAATACACTTACAAAAGCATTTAAAAAAATACACTTACATAAAAGGGCGAGTTTGGAGCAGGACGAACACCGGGGGTCCACTGTATATGCATGTTCATGCCTGTGTAGTGTGACCTAAGCATAAGTAGAAGTAGCAAGATGTACCCATTATCCAGTGTGTTTATGAGACAGAAAAAAGAACACCAGCAATCCTACCATCATGTATAACAATTACAGGTTTCTGTTTCACACTCACTTGGCAGGACAGTAGTACCTCCTTGGGTGGTTGCTGTCTACCAGCCTACTACAGAAAATATTATCTTCAAATTTCACATTTGCAGGGTACTGAAAGCAAATGCTGTTTGTTGTGTAGCATATTGCTGGGGTATGGTCTCGATGCATGGGTATGTTCTGGAACTCGGCGATCAGGGAGTTCCCATGCCTGGGTCATGACAAGAGGACCTTACCATGCAGTCACTTTCTGGGAAACATCATCAGGTATAGTAGTTGCAGAGTTTCTGTTTAACTAAATGTGCATTTTAAAATGTATTTACAGTAGTAATGTTTTTTACTTGAAAAAAATTATCTCTTAAAATATTCCCAATATTTGAGCCATTATGCTTTGCTGTTAAGGTATTCAGCACAAACTTTTCATTTAACCCTTTCAAGGTCCATGCCGTAGTTCTATGACTTTGAATTGAGGGTCCAAACCGTAGTTCTACGCCATGAGCTCAGCTCACTCAGATAAGCTGTGAGCGGTAAATTTGGGCCTAGATATGAGAGAATACATCTATGTGGTAAGTGTGCACCACATGAAGCAAATCCTGCAGCACATAGAGCATAATGACAGAAAAAAACTGAAACCATAATTTTCAATTAAAGCAGCGACTTTGCAGTGCTTTCTTGTATGCTTTTTATAGTTGCATTTGCGATTTCTTGGTCTCATTTGATAGAATGGAAGATATATTACAGAAATAAAGATGATTTTGATTGGTTTTAGTATTGGAAATGGCTTGAAACTGAGCTCAAAGTAGCAGAAATGTTAAATTTTTGCCATTGTTCAAGAGTAAACAAATGACCTCACACGTCTAATACACGCCAGCTAGTGGGTCTAATATACGTTCACAAATGTGGTGATATTATTTATACAATTACTACAATATTGCTTTAGGTAGTAGGTTGGTAAACAGCAACCGCCCAGGGAGGTACTACCGCCCTGCCAAGTGAGTGTCAAACGAAAGCCTGTAATTGTTTTACATGATGGTAGGATTGCTGGTGTCTTTTTTTTTCTGTCTCATAAACATGCAAGATTTCAGGCATGTCTTGTTACTTCTACTTACACTTAGGTCACATTACACATTCATGTACAAGCATATATATACACACCCCTCTGGGTTTTCTTCCAATTTCTTACTAGTTCTTGTTCTTATTTCCTCTTATCTCCATGGGGAAGTGGAACAGAATTCTTCCTCCGTAAGCCATGCGTGTCGTAAGAGTCGACTAAAATGCCGGGAGCAAGGGGCTAGTAACCCCTTCTCCTGTATACATTACTAAAGTTAAAAAGAAAAACTTTTGTTTTTCTCTTTGGGCCACCCCGCCTTGGTGGGAAGCGGCCGATTTGTTGAAAGAAAGAAAGAAGAATTACAATATTGCATAACAGTAAATCTTCCATTTTTTGGTTTGAATAAAAATTCATTATGTGAATAAAAAATCAAAATGGAATTCATTTGTAAAGACTGAAAACGTAACTAATGAACAGAGGAAATGTTAGTTTAGTGCTAGGAATGCCTGCATTGTTTATTCTGGACGCTGTTTTGAAATTGGAATATTTTGAACTTTGTGTTAAATTGGCTAAATTACCAATTTCCAATCACTTTATTTTGTAGTTGAAACAGTTGACTGGGCGATTTCTTGTGCTCAATTGATAGAATAGAAGTAATACTAGCAAAATAGCTAAGAATTTGGTCGACTGGAATAATGTAATTGGCCTAAAATGGGAGTCAAAGTTGAAAAAATCGCTGATACGTAAATATTGCTGACGCATCAAAATTCGCGAGAGCATAATTTCGTCAATTTTCCATCAAATTTCATACTTTTTGTTTTATTACCTTCAGAAAAAGATTCTCTACCATTTCATAAGAAAAAATAACAAAAATTTTTTTTTTTTAATTCTTGGACTCTGGCACATACTTTGAAATTTGGCCTCTGGACCCTGAAAGGGTTAAAATACATTTAAAAATGTACTTAAAAATGTATTTATAGTAATGTTTCTTGTATTAAAAGTTCTTATATGTTAAAATGTTCCCAACATCTTATGAATAAGACTGCCATTTAGGCAGTTGGTGACAATTTTCTATTTTACCATAGCTAGGCACTTAGTAAAGCAAGAATACTACCATATTTATTATGAAACTCTAAGTAAGGATAAAATGGCAATGTAGAAATGATTTCTTAACTTATTAGAGGATTCTTTGAAGATTCTAAAATTAACCCCTAAACTGTCCAAACGTAGATCTATGTTCACTCGCCCAGCGCTCCGAATATTTTGAAAAAAAAAAAAAAATCTTGTTTTTTAATTAAAGAGGGCAATTTTCTGTGTTATAAGACCAAAAAAATTGTTTTTAGGGCCAGTACTTACCGAGATATAAGATCGCAAAGTTGGCGCTGGATGCTCACCTGACAGCAACATCAAGTCCCGCCACTTGCAGAAGTGTTGCTGATATACCTTTTTTTCTCGTTTTTATTTTAATTTATATAATTTTTATGTTCTGATAATTACAATTTATAATGTAAGCAATGGAGTGACACTTGATGATAGTGCATTGCTGCAGGGAACACTGGCTTTATTTGTTTTCAGTGTTACACACAAACATGTATGTCTGTCTGTCTATCTGTCTAGCTCTGCTTATCTGTCTTTCTGTCTGCCTGTGTGTGTCTGTCTTTATGTCTGCCTGTGAGTCTCTATCTTTCTATCTCCCTGTGTGTCTTGGTCTTTCTGTCTGCTTGTGTGTGTCTGTCTTTCTGTCTGCCTATGTGTGTGTCTGTCTTTCTGTCTGCCTGTGTGTGTCTGTCTGCCTGTGTGTCTTGGTCTTTCTGTCTGCCTGTGTGTGTCTGTCTTTCTGTCTGTCTGTGTGTGTCTTTCCATCTTCTTGTCTCTCAGTCTCAGAGAGCGGCTTGTAAACCAACGGGTATTACTCACGATGCAGAAGTGACAGTGCGTGTTACTTGCCAGTCATGCTTGTTATGTCTTATATCTACAAGCACTGTATAGCACTTTGCATTGCAATTTTTGGGTTATCCTAGGTAATTTACACTATGTATAATAACTGTACTTATGTGTACATGTGAGAGAGAGACAGAGATATAGACAGACAGATACAGACAGAGAGACAGTCAAAGCCAGCCAGCCAGCCAGCCAGCCAGCCGAATATGTATTACACATGTTCCAGAATCATTTCTCTTTACTTAGGGTATAGGTTATAGGATATTCTGGCAGGATGACACTACCAGTGGTATAAAAAATGAAAGGATGTTGCACAAATGTTACACATGGGTTATTATTGATTTTTTTTATATTTCCTCAACCACTTGTGGCCACATCCATCCCTTTCCTCTTAAAATGGGAGTGTTAATACGACATGACATCAGTGTATCCCTGGTGTTTGCCATGCTATTTGCTCTAGCTGGCACTCAATTGAATTGGTGCTCCCACAAGATTTTTTTTAATACTGCGCACATCGAGTGTTAAGACCCATTCTATACTGACCAGGCATCTCAAGCCAATCATGCCAAATTTGGAGGCAGGAAAAATAAAACGTAGATCTACGTTTCGAACGCTAGCGGTACAAACGTAGATCTACGTTTGGACAGTTTAAGGGTTAAAGAGTATTCTTTGAAGATTTTAAAATTGATGGATATTCTTTGAAGAGTCTAAAATTGACTAGTATTCTTTGAAGATTCTAAAGCTGACACACTAATTTTAGCAAAATTATTGGTTTTGCATGTTAACCCTTTAACTGTCAGACTGTTGATCAGTGCATCTCCACCAGCACTGGAGTATACCTGGAGAAGGTTTCGGGTGTCAACGCCCCCACAGCCCGGTCTGTGACCAGGCCTCATGGTGGCTCAGGGCCTGATCAACCAGGCTGTTACTGTTAGCCACATGCAACCCGATGTATGAACCACAGCCCGATTGGTCAGGTACTGAATTTAGGTGCTTGTCCTGTGCCCTCTTGAAGACAGCCAGGGGTCTGTTGGTTCTTACCCTTATGTATGCTGGCACTAAATATTTTGAAAAAAAAAAGGTTAATTTTCTAAGTGTTTTAATAACAACAACCAAAATTTAGGGTCGCTACTTACTGAGATATAAGGCCGCAAAGTTGGCACTGGATGCTCATGTGATGGCAACATGGAGTCCTGACTCTTGCAGAAGTGTTGCAGATATACCATTTTTTCTCTCTCATTTTTTTAATTTATGTAGTTTTTATGTTCCAATAATTGCAATTTATAGTAGATCTTGTGATTTCATAGCCAATTGTTGTTCTGACACAAATACAGTGGTACCTCGAGTTACGATATTTTTTCGTTCGAGAATGCTGTTCAAGTGCCATTACCAAACGAATTTATCCCCATAAGGAATAATGTAAAATAGACTAGTCCTTTTACACCCCCAAAAATATACTTACAAAAGCATTTAAAAAAATAAACTTACATAAAAGGGCGATTTTGGGGACCATCGTAACTCGAGGTACCACTGTATTAAGTATGGAAATAGTAATAAAACAGTCACAAACACACATTTACACACCTGCCTTAATCACATATTATTTTCTATAAATACAGTAGATATAAATTATTTATAGGCCTCAGCAATGTTTTTTAGAAGTCTTTGAGTGTATGAAACACCTTGAAGCATGGTGTCAGACAGAGTGGCACCCCACATTGTTGATGGTTCAGTGAACCTTGCCATATGGTTTCTATTTGTTCTCACTGTTCTACACACATAAGCATGACTGTGGCAAGGAATAGATACATTTCATCCACTAAAAGTTTTATACCAAAGCAATTATGTATGCTTAGTATATATTGCTTAAATGACAGGTGTCTGAACAGAATCAATGACTCTGATGTAGTAGTCTCTGGACCAGTACTGTGCTATACTCTGCTTGTAGTTATGAGGCATAGGTATGACTGTAGCAAGGAATATACACAGTTGTATCTTTCCACGTGTGCAGCTGTGATGATTCTGCAACATGTGTAATACCTGTTCATCTGGCTGGCTATCAGGGTCATCATCGGTACAGTTGGAAGTACTCTAATCTCTCTCAGGGAGAAAGAAAGAGAGAGAAGGGGGAGAGGGTTGAGGGAGAGTGAGAGAGAGCAAGCCAGCCAAGAACATTTTATGATGCGCTAGAAATAGCCTTCATATGCTATACAGGTACACTTTATCTGGTGAGGACAAATATTACAATATAATTGTACTAATCAGAATTTACTGTTGATCTTGAGGAGCATCTAATAAGTAATAACCACTGAAGTCAGCGTGAGACTTATCACAATTCCATTTCACATCCCACACCCATCAGTTCTACACTATGGTTAACTACCCTCTTTTAATCATTTTAATCATGAAATATGTCTTGTCCACCATTAAGTTCATGTTTGTCCAGTTACATACAAGCATATGTACATACACACAGTAGTTTCATAAATACAAAACATGACAGGAGACAATGATGGGGGGCATGATGGCCTCAGCCCATTGTTGTATATAAAAGGTTTTGCCATGGAATGCACAAGGGACTACAGCAGGACCATGATCATGGCCACAGAATAGCTTTAGATCAATATCTCCTTCGAGATCCTCAGACAGGTCATCTAAATAATTTCCATAATTTTAGGTTCTCGGTACTTGCACAAAGTTGGCCAGAAGGCTGCTCATGGCTATGGGACCATTAGTGCAGTCTTCAGTGACAGCAGTTTTTATGCTAACTTTCAGGTGAGATTGTGTGATTTTCTCGTATTGTATTTGCTGTAGCAGTGTCCATGTATTTATTGTTTTCCTAAGACCCTAGATTGTATTTTATACACCTCTAAACCTGTGTGAGTTATTCAACACAAAAAATGGTGGAGGCTTCATCCACCATTGTCTAATTGTGGTCTAGGACCTGACCAGTAATGAAAAATGAAAATGTTTATTTCCTTGCAAAGCTTACAATTTGTGGTTTACATATTATAAAATATTAACTGCAAAGGAGGCCACTAGCATGATTAGCATTTTGGGCAGACTAATCCTAATTCTTACTCTATATTGACACAGGTTATGGCACAATACACTTTAATATAAATTATTGCATACTGATATAAAAGTTAGGTAACTGTGGTAGTACAAAACATATAAACAATACAGCCTGTCCTCACTTAGTAACGTACTCGTTTACCGACGACTCGGACTTAAGACAGGCTCTCTGACCAGTATTCATACCTAAATACAGTGGACCCCCCGAGTTTCGTGAGTCTCACGTTTTATGAATTTCGCCTTTCGGCAACTTTTTTCGTCAAAATATAGCCTTGCGTTTCATGATTTGCCTCGTGATTCGTCGGTCGTACGGAACATGACCGAGCGACCTCTCAGCGTTCATGCGCACACAAAGGTGCCCCCACACTATTAAGAGTCGGTGTGGCAATGTTTCTCGGCGAGTGACCATCACCCCACGCGTTCATAAGATACATTTCATAATATTCCATTCTTTTGTGTGCCTGCAACTGCTAAATAAGCCACCATGGGCCCAAAGAAAGATCCTAGTGCCAGCTCTTTGGTAAAGGTGAGAAACATGATAGAATTAAAGAAAGAACACACCAGCCAGGGTACTTCCCCATACACACCAGCCAGGGTACTTCCCCACACACCAGACAGGGTACTTCCCCACACCAGCCAGGGTACTTCCCCACACACACCAACCAGGGTACTTCCCCACACACACACCAGCCCGGGTACATCCCCACACACCAGACAGGGTACTTCCCCACACCAGCCAGGGTACTTCCCCCACACACCAGCCAGGGTACTTCCCCACACACACCAGCCAGGGTACTTCCCCACACACACCAGCCAAGGTACTTCCCCACACATGAACATTGAACAACATGATGTTCAGCTGCTTAGGTATGGAAAGAATGAAGAACTCAAAAGGAACACTATATACAAAACTCAAAGAGGGTCACCAAATAGAACGAAAGGAACATGTAAAGGACTTGGGTACAGTGGACCCCCGGAAATCAGACATAATTCGTTCCAGAATGCTGTTCTAGTGCCGTTACTGAACGAATTTGTTCCCATAAGGACAAATGTAAATTAGATTAGTCCGTTTCAGACCCCCAAAAATACACTTACATAATTGTTCGAGTTGGGAGCAGTACGATTTCCGGGGGTCCACTGTAATTATGTAAGCCATGCGTGTCGTTTGAGGCGACTAAGATGCCGGGAGCAATGGGCTAGTAACCCCTTCTCCTGTACAAATCTACTAAAAACGAGAAGAAGAAAAACTTTATAAAATTGGGTTGTCTGAATGTGCGTGGATGTAGTGCGGATGATAAGAAAGAGATGATTGCCGATGTTATGAATGAAAAGAAGTTGGATGTCCTGGCCCTAAGCGAAACAAAGCTGAAGGGGGTAGGCGAGTTTCAGTGGGGAGAAATAAATGGGATTAAGTCAGGAGTATCTGAGAGAGTTAGAGCTAAGGAAGGGGTAGCAATAATGTTGAAGGATCAGTTATGGAAGGAAAAGAGGGAATATAAATGTGTAAATTCAAGGATTATGTGGATTAAAATAAGGGTCGGATGCGAAAAGTGGGTCATAATAAGCGTGTATGCACCTGGAGAAGAGAGGAGTGTAGAGGAGAGAGAGATTTTGGGAGATGTTAAGCGAATGTATAGGAACTTTTGAACCAAATGAGAGAGTAATTGTGGTAGGGGACCTAAATGCTAAAGTGGGAGAAACATGCAGAGAGGGTGTAGTAGGTAAGTTTGGGGTGCCAGGTGTAAATGATAATGGGAGCCCTTTGATTGAACTTTGTATAGAAAGGGTTTAGTTATAGGTAATACATATTTTAAGAAAAAGAGGATAAATAAGTATACAAGATATGATGTAGGGCGTAATGACAGTAGTTTGTTGGACTATGTATTGGTAGATAAAAGACTGTTGAGTAGACTTCAGGATGTACATGTTTATAGAGGGGCTACAGATATATCAGATCACTTTTTAGTTATAGCTACAGTGGGAGTAAAAGGTAGATGGGATACAAGGAAAATAGAATCAGTAAGTAAAAGAGAGGTGAAGGTTTATAAACTAAAAGAGGAGGCAGTTAGGGTAAGATATAAACAACTATTGGAGGATAGATGGGCTAGTGAGAGTGTAGGCAATGGGGTCGAAAATGTATGGGGTAGATTTAAAAATGTAGTGTTAGAGTGTTCAGCAGAAGTTTGTGGTTACAGGCGAGTGGGTGCGGGAGGGAAGAGGAGCGATTGGTGGAATGATGATGTAAAGAGAGTAGTAAGGGAGAAAAGTTAGCATATGAGAGGTTTTTACAAAGTAGAAGTGATGCAAGGAGGGAAGAGTATATGGAGAGAAAAAGAGAGGTTAAAAGAGTGGTGAAGCAATGTAAAAGAGAGCAGATGAGAGAGTGGGTGAGATGTTATCAGCAAATTTTGTTGAAAATAAGAAAAGTTTTGGAATGAGATTAATAAGTTGAGGAAGCCTAGAGAACAAATGGATTTGACAGTTAAAAATAGGAGAGGAGAGTTATTAAATGGAGAGTTAGAGGTATCGGGAAGATGGAGAGAATATTTTGAGGATTTGTTAAATGTTGATGAAGACAGGAAGCTGTGATTTCGTGTGTAGGGCAAGGAGGAATAACATCTTGTAGGAGTGTGGAAGAGCCAGTTGTGGGTGTAGGGGAAGTTCGTGAGGCAGTGGGTAGAATGAAAGGGGTAAGGCAGCTGGGATTGATGGGATAAAGATAGAAATGTTAAAAGCAGGTGGGGATATAATTTTGGAGTGGTTGGTGCTATTATTTAATAAATGTATGGAAGAGGGTAAGGTACCTAGGGATTGGCAGAGAGCGTGTATTGTTCCTTTGTATAAAGGCAAAGGGGACAAAGAGAGTGCAAAATTTATAGGGGAATAAGTCTGTTGAGTGTACCTGGTAAAGTGTATGGTAGAGTTATTATTGAAAGAATTAAGAGTAAAACAGAAAGCAGGATAGCAGATGAACAAGGGGGCTTTAGGAAAGGTAGGGGTGTGTAGACCAAGTGTTTACAGTGAAACATATAGGTGAACAGTATTTGGATAAGGGTAAAGATGTTTTTGTGGCATTTATGGATTTGGAAAAGGCGTATGATAGGGTAGATAGGGGGCAATGTGGCAGATGTTGCAGGTGTATGGAATAGGAGGAAGGTTACTGAAAGCAGTGAAGAGTTTTTATGAGGATAGTGAGGCTCAGGTTAGAGTGTGTAGGAGGGAAGGGGACTATTTCCCAGTAAAAGTGGGCCTTAGACAAGGATGTGTGATGTCACCGTGGTTGTTCAATATATTTATAGATGGGGTTGTAAGAGAAGTGAATGCGAGGGTCTTGGCAAGAGGTGTTGGGCTAAAAGATAAAGAAGCAAATACAAAGTGGGAGTTGTCACAGTTGCTTTTTGCTGATGACACTGTGCTTTTGGGAGATTCTGAAGAGAAGCTGCAGAGGTTGGTGGATGAATTTGGTAGGGTGTGTAAAAGAAGAAAATTGAAAGTGAATATAGGAAAGAGTAAGGTGATGAGGATAACAAAAAGAATAGGTGACGAAAGATTGGATATCAGATTGGAGGGAGAGAGTATGGAGGAGGTGAATGTATTCAGATATTTGGGAGTGGACATGTCGGCGGATGGGTCTATGAAGGATGAGGTGAATCATAGAATTGATGAGGGAAAAGGGTGAGTGGAGCACTTGGAGTCTGTGGAGACAAAGAACCTTGTCCATGGAAGTAAAGAGGGAATGTATGAGAGTATAGTTATACCAACGCTCTTATATGGGTGTGAAGCATGGGTGATGAATGTTGCAACGAGGAGAAGGCTGGAGGCAGTGGAGATGTCATGTCTGAGGTCAATGTGTGGTGTGAATATAATGCAGAGAATTCGGAGTTTGGAAATTAGGAGGAGGGGCGGGATTACCAAAACGATTGTTCAGAGAGCTGAGGAGGGTTGTTGAGGTGGTTTGGACATGTAGAGAGAATGGAACGAGACAGAGTGACTTCGAGAGTGTATAAATCTGTAGTGGAGGGAAGGCGGGGTAGGGGTCGGCCTAGGAAAGGTTGGAGGGAGGGGTAAAGGAAGTTTTGTGTGCGAGGGCTTGGACTTCCAGCAAGCATGTGTGAGCGTATTTGATAGGAGTGAATGGAGGCATATGGTTTTAATACTTGACGTGCTGTTGGAGTGTGAGCAAAGTAACATTTATGAAGGGATTCAGGGAAACCGGCAGGCCGGACTTGAGTTCTGGAGATGGGAAGTACAGTGCCGGCACTCTGAAGGAGGGGTGTTAATGTTGCAGTTTTATAACTGTAGTGTAAAGCACCCTTCTGGCAAGACAGTGATGGAGTGAATGATGATGAAAGTTTTTCTTTTTCGGGCCACCCTGCCTTGGTGGGAATCGGCCGATGTGTTAAAAAAAAAAAAAAACAAGACAAAGATCACAACAGCCAGGAAGATGATGGGGTGAGTATTGAGAACTTTCGAAACAAGGGAAATAATGGATGGTGACACTCTTCAAATTGCTAGTGCTCCCTCACTTAGAATATTGCTCAGTGCTGACGGCCCCGTTCAAAGCAGGAGAAATATCAGAGCTGGAACAAATACAGAGATTGTTTATGGCTCACATTGAGCCAGTGAAACATCTAAATTATTGGGAACGCCTTAAAGTCTTGAACATGTACTCATTGGAGCGGAGGAGAGAGAGATACATGATAATATATATACATACAGTGATCCCCAGAGTTACGTACACCCCAGAAATCGTACAATTATGTAAGTATAATATTGTAAGTGCTTGTGGAAGTGTATTTTTGGGGGTCTGAAATAGAGTAACCTACTTGACATTTTTCCTTAAGGGAGTAAATTTGCTCGGTAATGGCGCTTGAGCAGGCTTCTGGAGTGAAGTTTTTATGATACTCGGGGGACCACTGTACCTGGAAAGTACTCGAGGGCCTGGTCCCAAATCTGCACACTGCCATAACAACATACATACTGGAGTGAGAGATATGGGAGGAAGTGTAAAATAAACCCAGTGAGGAGCAGGGGTGCGGTGGGGACAATAAGGGAGCACTGTATCAACATCCGGGGTCCCAGACTATTCAGCATCTTACCAGAAGATATCCGAAACACGGCTGGAACAAGTGTAGAAGCCTTCAAGAGGAAACTGGACAAGTATCTTCACCAGGTGCCAGATCAACCAGGCTGTGATGGATATGTGGGGCAGCGGGCCTCCAGCAGCAACAGCCTGGTTGACAAGGCAAGCACCAGACAAGCCTGGCCCATGGCTGGGCTCAGAGAGTAGAGAAACTCTCGAAACTCTTCAAAGGCAAAGGTACACACCAAACAGGGTACTTCCCTACACACCAGCCAGGGTACTTCCCCACACACACCAGCCAGGGTACTTCCCCACACACACCAGCCAGGGTACTTCCCCACACTCACCAGCCAGGGTACTTCCCCACACACACACCAGCCAGAGTACTTCCCCACACACACACCAGCCAGGGTACTTCCCCACACACCAGACAGGGTACTTCCCCCACACCAGCCAGGGTACTTCTGCACACACCAACCAGGGTACTTCCCCACACACCAGCCAGAGTACTTCCCCACACACACCAGCCAGGGTACTTTCCCACACACACCAGCCAGGGTACTTCCCCACACACACCTGACAACCCTACTCCTGTTGTGGAATCTATTGTGGCTTTGGGGAATTCCATGGGGTTGGATGTGAGTGGTGAGGATGTGGAAGAGTTGGTGGAGGACCACAGTGAAGAGCTAACCACTGAAGAGCTGCAAGACCTTCATCTGCAACAGCAACAGACCACAGCTGAGGAAATTGCTTCAGAGGAGGAGGAAGAGAGAGGGAAGAAGGTGCCTTCTTCAGAGATTAAGGAGATTTGTGCAATGTGGAGTAGGATGCAAAGACTTGTGGAAGAACATCACCCTAACAAAGCTGTTGCAGGCTGTGTCTGCGACATGTTCAATGACAATATCTTGTCCCATTTTAGGCAAATTTTAAAGAGACGCCAGAAACAGAGCTCTCTGGAAAAAAAATTTGAGTGACAGGGGTCCAGTGACTCAAGCTTGTCTTAGTGGCATTAAAAAACAAAGAAGGGAAGTAACCCCGGATAAGGACTTGGTACCTAAAGTCTTTATGTAAGGGGATTCCCCTTCCAAACAATAGTGTAACTTCATCCTCTCCCCTCCTCCTGTCTTCCATACACCAACAAGTCTTCAATAATGGTAAGTGTGATGTTATTATTGCTTTATACTTGATTTCTCATTGTTTTCTGTATGTAAATCTATATTTAATCTAAAAAAAATATTTTTTGTTAATACTTTTGGGTGTTTGGAATGGATTACAGTAATTGGATTTACATTATTTCTTATGGGGAAAATGGTTTCACAATTCGTGAATTTTGCCTTTCGGCAGACTCTGGAACAGATTAATCACAAAACTCATGGGTCCACTGTAATGTGTATACTAGAGCTGATTTCCTTTATTTTGTTTATTACAATACGTATACAGTACACTACTGTATAAACATTTAAAAATATACCAGAAATGTTATAAATGGTGCAAAGGTGACATTAAAGCAATATCAAAGATGGTTGACACAAACCCACTACCATTATACAGGTACCATCCGACTTACGACCGAGCTTGGTTCCGACTAACTGGTCGTAAGTCAAAATGGATGTAAGTCGAACCTTACTACTGAATATCAGCATCACATTATGTAATGATTTTATTTTATTGTTTTACAGTAGAACGTCATTTAGCACAAGATTATGTTGCACGTTACCGGTATTGCACGATTTAAGATTTGCGACACATTATCATCTTACACGACGTAAAGATGATATTACACGGTTCGGCAGGAGGGGAAAAATTTTGAGCGCATGGTTATTTACTGCCTAAGAATCCTCATGCTTTGAGGAAAAGGGAATTTGTTGTTTTTCCTTCCTGCAAACTAAGTTTATTCAGATACACGGGGCCAGGAGCTGAGTCTCGACCCCTGCAACCACAATTAGGTGAGTACAGTTACATACATTATCATACATAGCAGCATATGTGTAGAGAACCTAGGATAACCCAAGTCAGTCAATGGAAATACTGTCACTCTGACTTTTTTGGGTTATCCTAGGTTCTCTACACATATGCTGCCATGTATGATAATCTTCGTAACTGTATCTGTGTATACCTGAATAAACTTACTTACAGTTTGTGGGAAGGAAAAACAAGTAACCATTCTCACAAGCAGTCTTGTTACTACTACTGTTGTTGTGGTTCAGCAGACACCACCCGCCTTACCCACCCACCACGGACCCCACCATCCCAGCATTC
Organism: Cherax destructor; assembly: GCA_009830355.1. Taxonomy (NCBI): domain Eukaryota; kingdom Metazoa; phylum Arthropoda; class Malacostraca; order Decapoda; family Parastacidae; genus Cherax; species Cherax destructor. The sequence continues at coordinate 25,638 of WNWK01010294.1, read as the reverse complement.
GTACGTATTTCATACGCGTCAATAAGTCCTGGCTACAAGCCAGCTGTGTTTGTGAAGAATAAAATAAGAGTGAATTGTGTTTTGATCTTGAATTAACGAAGAAAACAAAGATATTAGACAAGACATAACCCGTGGCCGTAATGAAGTGTTACTTTGTACACATAAAAAGATGTAAACATAAGTTTGTGACTGACTGACTTGACTGACTGAGTGACTTGACTGACTTACTGAATGACTTGACTGACTTACTGAATGACTTGACTGACTTACTGAATGACTTGACTGACTTACTGAATGAGCTTGACTGACTTACTGAATGACTTGACTGACTTACTGAATGACTTGACTGACTTACTGAATGACTTGACTGACTTACTGAATGACTTGACTGACTTACTGAATGACTTGACTGACTTACTGAATGACTTGACTGACTTACTGAATGACTTGACTGACTTACTGAATGACTTGACTGACTTACTGAATGACTTGACTGACTTATTGAATGACTTGACTGACCTACTGAATGACTTGACTGACTTACTGAATGACTTGACTGACTTACTGAATGACTTGACTGACTTACTGAATGACTTGACTGACTTACTGAATGACTTGACTGACTTACTGAATGACTTGACTGACTTACTGAATGGCTTGACTGACTTACTGAATGGCTTGACTGACTTAAAGTTAGACACTCAGTTCAACCATCGACTTCAGTTCAAGAACTTCTACTATCCACCTCAGCCCAGTAGGGCCACACCATCCATATCCACTCTTCACTACCATCCACAAACATCATTACCCACAATTTAAGGTAAGAAATACTATTATTTCTATTGCATTTGTAGTCTTAAGCAGTAATAGATCATGACAATGCACTACAATTACATATCCACCTCAGCTCAGTAGGGCCACACCATCCATATCCACTCTTCACTACCATCCACAAACATCATTACCCACAATTTAAGGTAAGAAATACTATTATTTCTATTGCATTTGTAGTCTTAAGCAGTAATAGATCATGACAATGAACTAAAATTACATATTCGCCTTCAATTTTTGCAAGATATGTTGGTCTAAAAAAACTTGTTTGGCTTTTTGGGGACTCTCAAACACGTAACCCTATTTTTCCCATTAGTTCTGTTAATTATTTAAGACGAAATTATCTAACACGACTTTTTCAGGAACGTAACTATCGTGCTAAATGACGTTCTACTGTATTTGATATTTCATTTTTTACTTTACTTTTTATGCTGTTAGTTCTGTATTTTATACTGTAAGGTTTAGGACAAACACTGTGTACAGCACAAACAGTTGTTTATTTTCCAGAACATTTGCATACAAAACATGGTCGTAAGTTGAGTGGTCGTATGTCAAGCAAGTCGTAAGTCGGATGGTAGGTGTAGTTTGCTCCTCACTTAGCGACAAATTTATTTACTGACATGGTCTTAGAAACACAACTCCGTCGTTAAGTGAGGAGAGGCGGTATTACAGTTAGTAAATTTAGTAATTGAAATGGTTTTATCTTGGCATGATACACTGTTTCTATAAAAGTTCCTATGTTGGGAGAGTATTTCAGGCAAACTTAGGACTAACTTAAGACTTATTAGGCAATACAGTGGACCCTTGAAAATCGTCTCCCTTGAAGATTGGCGAATTTGAAAATCGCCCACGTTTTTCGGCAAAATATTGACTTGAAATTCATCCGTTGGCTTAAAAATCGATGGTCGTCTGAAACGCGTCCGCATGGCCTCCCAGCCGCCTGGGCACATAAACACCACATTGAGCATCAGTGTGCCATTGTTTACCAGCGAGTGACCACCACCCACGCATTCATACCATGCATTTTGTCATTATTCCATTCGTTTTAGTGCTTGCAACTGCTAAATAAGCCACCATGGACCCAAAGAAAGCTCCTCGTGCCAGCTCTTTGCTAAAGAAGGCGAGAAACACGATAGAATTCAAGAAAGAACACACCAGACAGGGTACTTCCCCACACCAGGCAGGGTACTTCCCCACACCAGGCAGGGTACTTCCCCACACCAGGCAGGGTACTTCCCCACACCAGGCAGGGTACTTCCCCACACCAGGCAGGGTACTTCCCCACACCAGGCAGGGTACTTCCCCACACCAGGCAGGGTACTTCCCCACACCAGGCAGGGTACTTCCCCACACCAGGCAAAGTACTTCTCCATGCCAGGCAATGTACTCCCCCACACAAATCATCCAGGGTACTTCCCCACACCAGGCAGGATACTTCCCCACACCAGGCAGGATACTTCCCCACACCAGGCAGGATACTTCCCCACACAAATCAGCCAGGATACTTCTCCACACCAAGCTCAAACAAATGTCTTATTTTAGGTTAAATGTTTTATTTTAGGTTAAATGTTTTATTTTAGGTTAAATGTTTTATTTTAGCTTAATATAGACATTTTCATTACTCCATCTATGATATTTTCTTCAAAATTATATAAGAAACATGTTACATATCATATAGCATATAAACATTGATACAATGTTTATATGCTATCGAGTGGTGAGTTGGATGGAGAGTAAACATTACGTTTTCTCTGATGCAGCATTAGACAAAACTGTAAATCTGGCGTCTGGTGCAGTAACCACCCATCATACGCATTTGTTTACAATTCTCGGCATGAATTATTCATTACTTCTCCCTTTGTTTATGATGGCATCTAAAGGTAGTTGTTAGAAACGATTAAACTCAGTGAACATGGTAATAATATGGCTGTGTAGTGTAATAATAGGGCTGTGTAGTGAAGCCCCGGGTGGGGGCTACATACGTGTACCTACGTCTACAGGCTACCTACACTGAATTCCTACAAATAAATACTAAACACCTCTCTCCCTACATTAAGACTAACAAATATTTTAAAGTAATGAATGTACTGTGGCAGTAAAAGACAAAGAACAATAGTAACAATAGTAACTCTTAAATCCTCTACCCTCCTCCTGTCTTCCACACATCAACAACTCTTCAATAAAGGTAAGTGTCAAGTTATTACTGTTTTATACTTCATGTCTCATTGTTTTCTGTGTAGATAAATGTACATTTTATGTAAAAAAAAAATATTTTTTAAATACTTTTGGATGTCTGGAACGGATTAATTTGATTTATGTTATTTATTATGGGGAAAATGGTTTTGAAAGTCGTCCATTTTTAAAATAGGCAGACTCTCAGGAACGGATTATGGATGATTTTCAAGGGCCCACTGTAACTATTTTAGGAATTTTATGTTTACAGTCATTTTGGTGAGTGTAAGTGTAATGTAGGGGGAATTACAGATAACGAAAGTCTATCTTGTTTTGGATGTGTTCATGATACAAAAAGAGAATAGGTAGTTTTCACATACGTAGTTAGCTGATGATGGGTGTGTTAGGGAGATAAGATGTTTTTTAACGGTAGTTTTGAAAATCTTGGTTGAGTCTGCGGTTCTAGAGTTTTTGGGCAGGGAGTTCCAGATTTTAGGCCCTTTTATGTACATTGAGTTTTTGTAGAGATTTAGCCTCACACGAGGAATGTCATAGAGATTTTTGTGTCTGGTATTGTGTCTATGGGTCCTGTTGCAACAATCAAGAAAATGTTTTAGTTCAGGGTTAATATTAGAATTTATGGTTCTGTAAATATAGGTTGCACAATAGTAGGTGTAAATGTTCTGTACAGTGAATAAGTTTAGGTCTTTGAAGAGTGGTGGGGGAGGTGTTGTCTAGCATTGGATTGCGTGATAATTCTTACTGCAGCTTTCTGTTGGGTTATTATTGGCTTTAGGTGGGTTGCTGCTGTTGATCCCCAGGCACAAATAGCATAGGTGAGGTAGGGATAGATGAGTGAATAGTATAGTGTGAGTAGAGTTGATTGTGGTACATAGCAACATATCTTTGAGAGGATCCCAACTGTTTTGGATACTTTTTTTTGTTATGTGTTGGATATGGGCATTGAATTTCAGGTTGCTGTCAAGGTGCAGACCCAAGAATTTGCCCTCATTATATTTAGCAATAAGAGTGTTGTCAATCATAATGTTCAGCTGGGCATCACCTGTTCTGTTCCCAATCATAATGTAGAAGGTTTTGTCAATATTAAGTGTTAGTTTATTGGCAGTCATCCAGGTATATTTTACTAACTCTTCATTAACAATAGTGCTTAATGAGGCAAGATTAGGGTGGGAGGTGACATAAGTTGTGTCGTCAGCAAAGAGAATAGGTTTAATGTGTTGTGATACATTAAGAAGATCACTGGTGTATGTATAAGCAGAAGAGCAGGGGACCAAGGACACTTCCCTGTAGTACTCCAGTATCCAGTGGTCTTATTGATGAGGTTGTGTCCTTAATAGAGACGTATTGATGTCTGTTAGTAAGGTAGGATTTTAAATATATACGTAAGTGTGTGGCCTCTTATACAGGTCGGCCATCACTAATCCAGCATCATTGGGACCTTTAGTGTGCCAGATTAGTGAGTTTGCCAGATTACAGAGTGGTTAGGTTAAAATACACTTAATTAACCTATCAATAGAGACTTTCTACTACATCTTCCTCATTTTCATCTCTGCTTTCTCCTCCACTGGTGTGCTGCTGTGGATTTACAACCATCTGTACAATTTCTGAGCCAGAATAATGATGAAATTTGAGTCAGTATAATGATGAAATTTGAAATTATGCTAGCCTAAATTAGCGCCGGATTACTGATGGAACCGGATAACTGATTGCCGAATTAGTGATGGCTGACCTGTACTATAATGATCAAGTTTGTGGAGTAAGATGCTGTGGTCTACTGTATCAAAAGCTTTCCTTAGGTCGATAAAGAGCCATAATATATATACTTTTTTCAAGTGCTATATAAAGCAGGTCTAGCATTTTTATAATTGCATCATTTGTACATTTGCTTTTCCTGAAGCCATATTGGCAGGGGTTGATAATGTTTTGTGCTGTTATAAAGGAGTATAATCTCTTGTGGACGAGTTTCTCAAAGATTTTGGATAGCAACTGTAAGTTCGATATTGGCCTGTAGTTGTTTACATCTGTGGGGTCACCATCTTTGTGTATTGGTGTAACCCTTGCTATCTTGAGTAGTGTCGGGAAAGTGCTGGTTTCTAGTGATTTGTTAAAGAGTAATGAAATAGCGAGCAAAGAACATGAGCCGCTCATTTGTACAATAATGGCGGGACTTGAGCCAGATTTCCTGATTTATTTTTAAGTGACTTAATAATCGTGGTGATTTCTGTGGGCTCGGTTGATGCAAGATAGAAGGAGGCTGGGAAATTCCCATCTAAGTAATCACTTGCTCGGGCATTGTTACCTGGGATTTTACTGGTGAGATTTGATCCTATGGTTGAGAAAAAGTCATGTACAGTGGACCCCCGCTATTCGAACGGCTCGGCAGTCGAACAAATCGTCATTAGTACAAGAAAATCGATATCGTCATGCGAACAAATTATCGCGAGTCGAACGAATGCGTTCGTGACCTGTCCGCCCAGGCACTTGAGTGCCTCACCGTGCAGGCGTGGAGAGCCAGTCCCGCGTTGTTTACACTCGAGAGAACAATACCCTGCACGCTTCTCCAGACATTTCACACTTAATTATAATTTTCTGGAGTTTGTTCATTAAGTGCGACTGTGAAATAAGCTACCATGGGTCCCAAGAAAGTTCCTAGTGGTACCCCTGGGCTGATGAAAGTAAGAAACACCGTAGAAATGAAGAAGGAAATACAAAAATACGAGAGTGGTGTGTGAATGTGTGATCTTGCCAGGATATATGGCAAAAACAGGTCAACTATCGCTTCTATCCTGCTTAAGAAGGAAGAAATTAAGGAAGCTGATGTTGCAAAAGGTGTTACTGTGCGAGCCAAAAATAGACCACAAATAATCGAAGAGATTGAGAAGTTGTTGCTGGTGTGGATAAAGGATAAAGAGTTAGCGGGTGATAGTGTGTCGGAGTCAATCATTTGTGAAAAGGCAAGGAACTTGCATGCCGATCTTGCAAAGAAAATGCCTGCAACCAGTGTTGATTGTAATGGTAGTGAATTTAAAGCCAGCAAAGGCTGGTTTGAGAGATTTAAAAATCGTAGTGGCATACATAATGTGGTAAGGCATGGTGAGGCTGCCAGTTCAGACAAACATGCAGCTGAAAAATTCATAAACGAGTTTCAGGACTACATAAAGACTGAAAAATTGAAACCTGAACAAGTGTTCAATTGTGACAAAACAGGCCTGTTTTGCAAGAAAATGCCCAACAGGACCTACATTACTCAGGAGGAAAAGGCACTGCCAGGACACAAGCCTATGAAAGACAGGCTAACTCTCATGATGTGTAGTAATGCTAGTGGGGATTTTAAATTGAAGCCTTTACTAGTGTATCACTCAGAAAATCCCAGAGTGTTCAAGAGACACAATGTCGTCAAAAGTAGATTGTGTGTCTTGTGGAGAGCTAGTCAGAATGCATGGGTCACAAAGCACCTTTTCAGTGACTGGATCCATGAAGTGTTTGGCCCCAGTGTGAGAAAATACCTACAGGAAAAGGGTTTGGACAAAAAGTGCCTCCTGTTACTGGACAATGCTCCTTCACATCCTCAAAACATGGAAGACCTACTGTGTGAAGACTTCAAATTTATAAAACTGAAGTTCTTGCCTCCTAACACCACTCCTCTCCTCCAGCCCATGGACCAGCAGGTCATCTGTAACTTCAAAAAAACTCTACACAAAAGCAGTGTTTGAAAAGTGCTTTGAAATGACCTCGGACAGTGAATTGACCCTTAGAGAGTTCTGGAAGAATCACTTCAATATCTACAGTTGCATAGGCCTTATAGACAAGACTTGGGAGGGAGTGACTTCAAGGACTTTGAACTCTGCTTGGAGACCATTGTGGCCAGGTTGTGTCCAACAGAGGGATTTTGAAGGGTTTGAGGCTGACCCTGACCCTGCCGACCCTGTGCCTGTTGTGGACTCTATTGGGGAATTGGGCAAGTCCCTGGGGCTGGAGGTGAGTGGCGAGGATGTGGAAGAGTTAGTGCAGGGCCACAGGTAGAGCTAACAACTCAAGAGCTGCAACAGCTGGAAATGGAAGAGCATCACACCAGATTTGAGGCTATTGATTCATGGGAGAAGGAGGAGGAAGAGGGGCTGAAGAAGGTGCCTTCTTCAGAGATTATGCAGATGTGTATAATGTGGAATAGATTGCAAACTTTTGTTGAAAAATACCACCCTGAACAAGCTCAAACAAGCCATAACAGCAGCATGTTCAGTGACCAAACAATGTCCTTCTTCAGGAACATATTGAAAAGGCACCAGCAACAGAGGACTGTGGACAGTTATTTTGTTAAAGTGTCCAGTGACTCCCAAGCTGGTCCTAGTGGGATTAAAAGACAAAGAAAAGAAGTAACCCCAAATAGGGCTTTGATACCTGAAGTTCTTCTGGAGGGGGATTTCCCTTCCAAACACTAACTCCTCCCTCCCTCACTCCTCCTCCCTCTCTTCCATATGCCATCAACAATCTTCAATAATGGTAAGTAAAAAGACTTGCATTTATTTACTAATACTTTTAGTAGTACAGCACTGTAGTATTTAATGTTTTTGTCTATGTAGAAGCTTAATTTTATTAAAATATATTATTTTTTAATATTTTTGGGTTTCTTGAACGGATTAATTGTATTTCCATTATTTCTTATGGGAAAAATTAAATCGCCTTTCGAACATTTCATGTTAAGAACAAGCTCCTGGAATGGATTAAGTTTGAATAGCGAGGGTCCACTGTATCTTGTTAACTGTATCAATAGGCTGTAGTGGTGTTTCATTCAGTTTAGTTAGGACAATATCCCTAGTTTTTCAGTTTGTGGTGCCCTGAATCTGAGAGTGTCTTCCAGGTCTTTTTTATATCTCCTCTTGCTTCGGTGATTTTATTGTAGTACAATTGCTTAGCCTTTCTTATTAGTTTGGTGAGGACTGATGCATAGTGTTTAATAATACATATCTTTGTGTATTAAGCCCTGTCTATATTGCTTTTCATATTGATGTTTCTTATCAGTGGATCTTCATATGCTGTTAGTTAGCCATGGGCAACCAGGCCATTTATTCGTAATCTGTTTCGTTTTTATGGAACAATGTTTGTTACATAGTCTAAGTAATTTGTTAAGAAATATGTCTATCCAGTCATCGATACCATTGGCATTGGAGAATTCTGTAGGCCAGTCAACCGTACCTAGCTCTGTTGTGAAGTTAATAATAATAATACGTAATAATAATAATAATAATAATATCTTTATTTACTACAAGTACATGTACATGGTATACAGGTCTATCTGACATCAATGACATACTACTAGTATATAGAAAGCCCCTTGTTATGCTGAGCATTTCGGGCAAATTAGGTCAGTGTCCCAGGATGCGACCCACACCAGTCGACTAACACCCAGGTACCCATTTTACTGATGGGTGAACATAGACAACAGGTGTAAAGAAACACGCCCAATGTTTCTACCCTGGCTGGGAATCAAACCCAGACCCTTACCATATGAAGCGAGAGCTTTAGCCACCAGGCAACTAGAAGCCTTATTGATGCCTCATCATGGAGTCTATTCCAGTGGTTGTTTACTCATGTTTGAGCCCTGAAAATGTAATTTGAGTTGTTAATGTCAGGAATATTAATGTCTTAGTTTTTCTGCTAAATACAGCTCAGTATCATACAGTGCTCATCATTAACCCTTTCAGCGTCGCGACCCCTGCTTGCAAACTTGCTCTCAGGGTCGAAGAATATAAAAAAAAAAATTATTTATATGAAATGATAGGAAATCTTTTTCCAAAGGTACTGAAACCAAAAGTACAAAATTTGATGAAAAACTTATGGAATTATGCTCTTGCAAAGTTAGCAGTCTTGGTGATGTTTACGCATCAGCGATTTCACCCACTTTGAGTCCTATTTTGGGCCAATTCCATTGTTCCAGGCAACCAAACTCATAGCTATTTCACTAGTACTTCTTTTATTGTAACAATTGATTACAAGAAACTGCCCATTTACTTATTTCAACTACCTAATAAAGTGATCAGAATTTGGTAATTTGGCCAATTTCACACAAAATTCAAGAAAGGCCAGTTTCAAAACAGGGTCGAGAATAAACGAAGCAGACATTCCTGGCACTAAAATAACATTTTCTCTGTTCATTAGTTATGTTTTCAGGCCTCTCTTATATTACGCTTGCTTTCCATTTTGAATTTTTATTCATACAAAAAATAGAATTACTGTTATGCAGACTACTACATTATTGTAATAAATGTATAAATAATATCAGCGCATTTGTGAACGCATATTAGACCCACAGCTGACGTGTATTAGACATGATATGATTTGTTTACTCTTGAACATCGGCAAAAATCGAACATTTCTGTTACTTTGAGCTCAATTTCAAGCTGCTTTCAGTCCCAAAAACCAATCAAAATCATCTCTTTCTGTAATATATCTTCCATTCTATCAAATGAGACCAACAAAACAAGAATACATCATAAAAACCATATAAAAATACGTACACCGTAAAGTTGTTGTTTTAAACCAAAAACACGGTCGCATTTTTTTTCTCTTGCACTGCATGCTGCAGTTTTTTTTTTATATATGGTGCACACTTACTACATAGACCCATTCTCTCATATTTAAGCCCAAATTTACTGCTCACAGCTTATCTGAGTGAGCTCAGCTCATGGCGTCATATTACGGGACCAACACTAGCTTCAAAGCCGTGATGTGACGGGACCGACATTGAAAGGGTTAAAGTACACTGGCTGCCTCCCTCTTCCTCCTCTCAAATGATCACAAACTTTAGAAAAAATATATATATTGTAGTGTATTTGTCAATAATGTAGTATTTTGTAGGTCATCTCTTATGCATTAGGACATCCTTCAGTCATCTAGGAAGTGATTCACATAAATTTTTGAGGGTTTCTTGGGGTACATTCTCCCGTGACTCATGGATGGCAACCTCCAGCTGCAGGAATGAGCTGATGTCCTTCCTCTGTAAATTTCTCTATCACAGCCCATAGGTTTTCAATGGAGTACAGTTCTGGGGAATTACTTGGAATGTCATCAAAGGTTATTTCACAGTCATGAAACCATTGAACAACTGATTTAGCAGTGTGGCAAGAAGCATTGTCTTGCATAAAAATCTTTGCACCGCACTGAGTGAAAGATTCTGGCAAATGATCACAGAGAAGTTCTATATGGTTGTACTGCTTCATATGTTGGTTGTTGTGCATCACAGTCAACTTAACTGGCCAAGTAAGATGTCTCAGGACTCCCTAAGGCTACTAACTGCAGCCTAAGTGCCTTCTAGTCTTGTGTGGCAGGCAAATTTGTGTTCATGGTCCCTGTGCACTGTGTGGTTTTGAGCGCTAAGTTTGTTGGATATTTTTGGCTAAAAATTAATGTGGACAGGTGTAAATTGATAAAAAAAGAGATAGTTGCACAGATCATTGGATTATATAAGGCAGACCATCAATTGAAGGTAAAGATAAAGCTAAAGATTTATTTCTTTTTAAAGGTTACAATGTGTAATTACAATTTTGGTTTGCTAAGTACAGTGGACCCCGGAAATCGGCCATAATTCATTCCAGAATGTTGTTTCAGTGGCATTACTGAACGAATTTATTCCCATAAGGACAAATGTAAATTAGATTAGTCGTTTCAGATCCCCAAAAATACACTTACAAAAGCACTTACAAAAATACATTTACATAATTGTTCGAGTTGGGAGGTGGCCGATTTCCGGGGGTCCACTGTACAAAGAAAGCCACTGTCATGCCGGGACATTTCGGGCAGACTAATCCTAATACATAGTAACTACCTAAAACTAGACAAGATAATAGTGGTTAACTTTATTAAAACCTTATTTAATCTTAATACAGTGGTACCTCGGGTTATGAGCTTAATTTGTTTCAGAAGGCTGTTCGAGTGCCGATACTGAACAAATTTGTTCCCATAAGGAATAATGTAAATTAGATTAATCCGTTTCAGACCCCCAAAAATACACTTACAAAAGCACTTACAGAAATACACTTACAGTGGACCCCTGAGTATCGTAAAAACTTCACTCCAGAAGCCTGCTCAAGTGCCATTACCGAACGAATTTACATACTCCCTTAAGAAAAAATGTCAAGTAGGTTAGTCCATTTCAGACCCCCAAAAATACACTTACAAAAGCACTTACAATATTATACATACTTACATAATTGTATGATTTCCGGGGTGTACGTAACTCGGTGGTCCACTGTACATAATTGTTCGAGTTGGGAGCTGCTCGTATGGCAAGGTACCACTGTACTAATGCAAGGTAGTCAAGGTGGAGGTTTATAAGAATAATAATCTTGAATAACAAAAAAGGCACAATACCGTGACTGGAACAATACACACACAACCCGCACATATAAAAGAGAGGAGCTTAACGACGTTTCGGCCCGACTTGGACCATTTACAAAGTCACACTAACACACAGAGACAGAGGAAGGGTATTTATAGGCAGGCAGACAGGGGAGGGTACAAGAGAGTGGGGAAATGTAGGAGTAGTGGTAGTAGTGGTAGTAGTAAAGGTAGTAGTAAAGGTAGTAGAGTAGACAGTCATATGGGAAGGAGCACTGCTATGAGGCTAGCGGCCCGCAAGGGGTACGAGAGGGAAGAAAAGCAAAAATGAAGGAAAATACAAGGCAAAAGAAAGAACAGAAAGAAAGGAAAACCCAAGGAGAAAAAGGAGAAGGGGAAGATAAGACAGGAAGGAATCAGGTTAAGTCACGGGTGTTCTGAAGTTTAGAGCATTTAACAATGTAATGAGAGAGGAAAGCATCAACAGAGACAAAGCCAGGGCTAAGATTCATACAGGGAAAGTTGTGTATAAGGGAGGATTCAACCAGGCGGCGACTATGAAAGTTAGACGTAGGGTAGACAGTTTTAGCAGAAGACCAATCAATGGGATGACTGTGATCTCTGACATGACAGAAAAGAGCATTATTAGTGTCGGCAAGCCTAACACTATTTTTGTGCTCCCTGAGTCTGTCAGAAAGAGATCGGCCAGTTTCTCCGAAGTACTGAAGAGGACAGGAGGAGCAAGAAATAGAGTAGACACCAGGAGAATCTGTGGAGGTAGGGGAGGTATGAACTAGATTAGTGCGAAGAGTGTTAGTTTGGCGAAAGGTAAGTTTGATGTCTAAGGAACGGAGAGAGTTGCTGAGATTAGAGAGACCAGAGATGTAGGGAAGGCAGAGGACTGGAGAGTTCTCAGGAGTAGAGGGTTTAGGAGAGAAGAAAGTCCGTTTAGCACGAGAGAAAGCAGAGTCTATGAAATGGGAAGGGTAGCCCAGGCGGGAAAAGAATTATGAAGAGTGGAAATTTCTGCTTCAAGAAACTGAGGATCACAGATGCGGAGAGCACGGAGAAAGAGGGAGATAAGAACACTCTTCTTGACAGAGGAGGCATGATAAGAGAAGTAATGAATGTACATGCCACTGTGCATAGGCTTGCGGTACACGGAGAAGGCAAAACCTGTAACTGAACGGTGGACATGAACATCAAGGAAAGGAAGCAAAGAATTAGATTCCCAATCAGCTTTAAACTTAATGGAAGGGGCAAGATTATTAAGAGCATCAAGAAAAGGTTGGAAGAGACTTAAGTCATGAGGCCAAAGAGCAAAGATGTCATCTACATAGCGGAGCCAGAGTGAAGGACGTACATCAATAGTGGGAAGAAGAACAGTCTCGAAGTATTCCATATAAAGATTAGCAAGAACAGGAGATAGAGGAGAGCCCATAGCGACACCAAAGGTTTCTTGAAGCAGAAATTTCCACTCTTCATAATTCTTTTTCCCGCCTGGGCTACCCTTCCCATTTCATAGACTCTGCTTTCTCTCGTGCTAAACGGACTTTCTTCTCTCCTAAACCCTCTACTCCTGAGAACTCTCCAGTCCTCTGCCTTCCCTACATCTCTGGTCTCTCTAATCTCAGCAACTCTCTCCGTTCCTTAGACATCAAACTTACCTTTCGCCAAACTAACACTCTTCGCACTAATCTAGTTCATACCTCCCCTACCTCCACAGATTCTCCTGGTGTCTACTCTATTTCTTGCTCCTCCTGTCCTCTTCAGTACTTCGGAGAAACTGGCCGATCTCTTTCTGACAGACTCAGGGAGCACAAAAATAGTGTTAGGCTTGCCGACACTAATAATGCTCTTTTCTGTCATGTCAGAGATCACAGTCATCCCATTGATTGGTCTTCTGCTAAAACTGTCTACCCTACGTCTAACTTTCATAGTCGCCGCCTGGTTGAATCCTCCCTTATACACAACTTTCCCTGTATGAATCTTAGCCCTGGCTTTGTCTCTGTTGATGCTTTCCTCTCCATTACATTGTTAAATGCTCTAAACTTCAGAACACCCGTGACTTAACCTGATTCCTTCCCTGTCTTATCTTCCCCCTTCTCCTTTTTTCTCCTTGGGTTTTCCTTCTTCTGTTCTTTCTTTTGCCTTGTATTTTCCTTCATTTTTCGCTTTTCTTCCCTCTCGTACCCCCTTGGGCCGCTAGCCTCATAGCAGTGCTCCTTCCCATATGACTGTCTACTCTACTACCTTTACTACTACCTTTACTACTACCACTACTACCACTACTCCTACATTTCCCCACTCTCTTGTACCCTCCCCTGTCTGCCTGCCTATAAATACCCTTCCTCTGTCTCTGTGTGTTAGTGTGACTTTGTAAATGGTCCAAGTCGGGCCGAAACGTCGTCGTAAGCTCCTCTCTTTTATATGTGCGGGTTGTGTGTGTAATAATCTTGAAGTTGCACATAATAAAAACAATGTTACAATTAATGATTCAGGCAGTAATATTTCATGGATTGGCAGATGTTTAAAAGGCTAGAGGTCACATAATATAATAACTGATTAGAAGTTGTTTTGGTTGATTTGGTTAGTATTGAGAGATGAGATGATTTTTAAGCAAAGTCCTAAATTTATAAGTAGTCAGGGGATCCTTTACTGGTTCAGACAGTAAGTTCCAGAACTTTGGAACCTTTATGTGCATTGCGTTTTTGCATAGTGTGAGACTGACACGAGGGATGTTGAAGAGTGCCTTATGCCTTGTATTGTGACTGTGCGTTCTGTTGTAACTATCAAGGAGAAGTTTAAGTGGAGGGTTTATAGTGGAGTTTAATGTTCTGTATATGTAGTAGGCACAATAATATGAGTGTATGTCTCATATTTTTAGCAAGTTCAGGCTTTTGAAAAGTGGTGGGGTGTGATGTTTAGCACAGGAGCTGGTAATCATCTGCACAGCAGCTTTTTGTTGGGTTATTAAAGGTTTAAGGTGGTTGGCTGTGGTTGATCCCCTGGCACAAATGCCATAGGTGAGGTAGAGATATATTAAAGAGTGGTATAGGGTAAGGAGTGTCGTTTGTGGTACATAGTATCGTATCTTGGAAAGGATGCCTACTGATTTGGAAATTTTCTTGAATATATGTTGGATGTGGGAATGAAATTTAAGAGGCGACTAAAATGCCGGGAGCAAGGGGCTAGTAACCCCTTCTCCTGTATATATTACTAAATGTAAAAGGGAAAACTTTCGTTTTTCATTTTGGGCCACCCCGCTTCGGTGGGAAACGGCCGACGTGTTGAAAGAAGAATCAAGGAGGAGACCTAGAAATTTACCCTCAGTGTGTCTTGAAATAGGGAAACCATTTATCGATATATTAAGTTGGATATTTAAGGCTCTGCTTCCAAACAGCATGAAGTATGTTTTGTCTATGTTGAGAGTGAGTTTGTTGGTCATCATCCAAGTATATATTTTTAGCAGCTCATTGCTCATAGTGTTTCTAAGTATAGCTGGGTTTGAGTGAGAGTAGACATAAGTAGTGTCATCTGCGAATAGATCTAGTTTAAGGAGTTGGGATCCATTGGGGAGATCATTAATATAGATGAGAAAGAGGAGGGGGCCTAGGACACTACCCTGGGGCACTCCGACAGTTACAGGCTGGATAGTGAAGTTGACTCCATCTGCATATACATACTGGTGTCTGTTGTTAAGATAAGATTTTAGGTAATCAAGGAAATGTCCTCTGATGCCATAATGATTTAGTTTTAGGTGCAGGAGATTGTGGTCCACTGTATCAAATGCTTTTTGTAGGTCAATGAAGAGCCCCAGAGGATATTCATTTTTATCGAAGGAAATAGTAGAAGCCGTTGATGTGTGTGAGAAGGCATGGCATCAACATTGCCATGGAGTGGGCATGTAATCAACATTAACTTTGAGAACAACATTGATGACATGCCCACACTAAAAGCATGTTCAGGGAATGCTAAAACTTCCCCACTAACAGTAACTGAAATAACATACAGTGGTACCCCGACTTACAATATTTTTTCATTCCAGAATGCTGTTCAAGTGCCATTACCAAACAAATTTATCCTCATAAGGAATGATGTAAAATAGACTAGTCCTTTTAGACCCCCAAAATTACACTTACAAAAGCATTTAAAAAAATAAACTTACATAAAAGGGTGAGTTTGGGGACCATCGTAAGTCGGGGTACCACTGTACTTGATATTGCTCTTTTATCAGTTACCTGAATCTTTCACTCATTGTGGTGCAAGGTTTTTAAGCAAAACAGTGCTCCTTGCCACACTGCAAAATCTGTTGTTTAGTGGCTTCATGCCTATGATGTACCCTTCAGTGACTGGCCAGGAAATTTTCCAGACTTGAACCTCACTGAGAACCTCTAAGCTGTGATAGAGCTCTACAGAGGAAGGATATCAGCCCACTTCCACAGCTTTAGGATGCCATCCATGAGTCATGGGTGAATTTACCTCATGGAACCCTGAAGAATGTGTTAATTACTTTCTAAAAGGTTGAAAGATGTCCTAAGGTTTGTGGGAGAACCTATTTTCAGGTCATCATTTTAGAGGTAGATCGACATAGTTTAATGAGTATAGTATAATGTGAACTTTAGTATCTATAGATTTCTTCTTCTTTCAACAAACTGGCCGTATCCCACCGAGGATCTATAAATTTATTGTTATGAATACCTCTGGTTTTTAAAGGTTTTGTCACAGTTGTAACTTTTCATGAACTCTTAGTCACAACTCTAAAATGGCAGGACACTTAAACATTTTATATGGCATCTTTAATTGTTTGATTTTTTCCTTGATAATTTTCCAATTTTTTTTTATGATTTGTAGGCATCTGACAGAATAGAGTATTGCAACTTCTTCTTGGAAGATAGCAGTGCTTGGAAGATGATGTCTCTGAGTGCCATATCAAGCATGATAGAAAAGTCTCCTTGTTTAATGCCACTAACACCAGCTTCTAGTGAGGAAAATAAAAGGAGTGCTGACATGGAAGTGCAGCTAAGAGTATATATAATTGAACACAGAAGTGTAAGTAACTCTTGTCTCTATAGTACTGTATATACGTACTTGCAAATAAGACGCTGTATACAGTATAACTGAAATTTTTTAAATAGCTTGGCTGTGTTCATAATCATTTCAAAAAAAATTATTATAACAACAGTTTTGTTTGCCTTCAAATAGATCCTACTACAAGTTCATGTGTTACAGTAATGATGTTAACTCTTGTAGAATTATTCACCGTGATTTAGCCATGTTTAAGGGATTGGGGCAGTCATTCTGGAGCGAGTATTTTAAATATTGTTCTTATCAAAGGCCTTGCTAATCAAACAACTAAAATTTTGGAAAATTAGCCTAAAAGAATTAAAATATACATCACATTTGTCCTTTAAATGTTTTTTTGTTTTTTTAACACACCAACCATATCCCACTTAGGTAGGGTGACCTAAAAAGAAAAACAAAAGTTTTTCTCTTTAAATTTAGTAATTTATACAGAAGGGGTTACTAGCCCCTTGCTCCTGGCATTTTATTTCCCTCTTATGACACACATGGCATACAGAGGAAGAATTATTTTCCACTTTCAAATGGAGATAAGAAGAATAAAGAAAACCAAGAACTATTAAGAAAATAGAAAAAATCCAGGAATGGGTGTGTGTGTGTACACTCACCTATTTGTGGTTGCAGGGGTCGAGACTCAGCTCCTGGCCCCGCCTCTTCACTGATCGCCACTAGGTCCTCTCTCTCCCTGCTCCATGAGCTTTATCATACCTTGTCTTAAAGCTTTGTATGGTTCCTGCCTCAACTACCTCACTTGCCAGACTATTCCACTTCCTGACAACTCTGTGACTGAAGAAATACTTCCTAACATCCCTTTGACTCATCTGAGTCTTCAACTTCCAATTGTGACCCCTTGTGTCTGTGTCCCATCTCTGGAACATCCTGTCTCTGTCTACCTTATCTATTCCTCGCAGTATTTTGCATGTCATTATCATGTCTTCCCTAACCCTCCTATCCTCCAGTGTCGTCAGGCCGATTTACCTTAACCTTTCTTCGTAAGACATTCCCCTTAGTTCGGGAACTAGCCTTGTTGCAAACCTTTGCACTTTCTCTAATTTCTTGATGTGCTTGATCAGGTGTGGGTTCCAAACTGGTGCTGCATGCTCCAGTATTTTGTGTGTGTGCGTGCATGCATGCGTATACAGTGGTACGTTGGGTTACGAGCTTAATTCGTTCCAGAAGGCTGTTCGAGTGCCAATATCAAATGAATTTGTTCCCATAAGGAATAATGTGAATTAGATTAATCCGTTTCAGACCCCCAAAAATACACTTACAAAAGCACTTACAAAAATCTGCTTACATAATTGTTCGAGTTGGGAGCTGTTCATATGTTGAGGTACCACTGTATATTTCTTTCTTTCAACACGTCGGCCATTTCCCACCGAGGCAGGGTGGCCCAAAAGGAAAAACGAAAGTTTCTCCTTTTACATTTAGTAATATATACAGGAGAAGGGGTTACTAGCCCCTTGGTCCTGGCATTTTAGCCGCCTCTTATGACATGCATGGCTTACGGAGGAAGAATTCTGTTCCACTTCCCCATGGAGATAAGAGGAAATAAGAACAAGAACTAGTAAGAAAATAGAAAAAAACCCAGAGGGGTGTGTGTATATATATGCTTGTACATGAATGTGTAGTGTGACCTAAGTAGAAGTAGCAAGATGTACCTGAAATCTTGCATGTTTATGAGACAGAAAAAAGACACCAGCAATCCTACCATCATGTAAAGAATTACAGGTTTCCGTTTCACACTTGGCAGGACGGTTGTACATCCTGGGTGGTTACTGTTTCCCAACCTATTAACTAGGTTTAAATAGTTGTATAGATCCAAACCACTAAGATTTGTACACAACATTATTTCACACAGCCCAGAGGTTTTCAATGGCATCAGGTCTGGGGTATTTCTTGGCCAGCCATTGAAGGTTACTTCACAGTCATGAAACCATTGAAAAACTGATTTAGCAGTGTCGCAAGAAGCATTGTCTTGCATAAAAATCTTTGCCCCACAGTTGTATTCGTTCATATATTGGTGTTTCGGCATCACAATCAACTCACCAACACTCTTAGCACCAAAACAAGCCAAAACCATAAGAGATTCAAGGAGTTTAGTGGTACCACAGGTGTAATGTGGATCCAAAGGGGTCACTACCTGGTCGTCTGAATGTTCCTGCTATGGTTACAGGTCATTTTGAAAGCCGCTTCATCACTAAAGAACCTCACTCCACTTTTTCTGGTCCATGTTTGGTATTTCTTGCAGACACAACTCTACGAATTCTCTGCACATGGCTCAAAATTATTTTCTAGATGGGTTGATGACTGCTGTTACCAAGTTTCTTTACACACCTATTAACAGTTCTAATAGACAAATTAGAAGCAGTTCTGGACTTTTTCTGTAATCTATCATGTAGTCACTCTTGGTCTGGTCTTAAGCTGTCTCTTTATTACAGTTAATGTACGTACATGCAAAAAATATCTGCAGATGCTTCAGTTAGTAAGGTTGAGGTACACTGTGTACCTGTTGCCAGCTGGCCTCTTCTACCAGGTTGTTACAGGTGATGTTGCATCACCATCCAATTTCACAATTCATGATTCATATCATTACTTGGTGAACTACATCTCTTACTTCACTGGGAAGGATCTCAAAGCCTGCAAAAATCTCTATAAATACCAGTCAAACCAGGGAAAAAAAAATTTCCATGGCTAAGAACACTGACTTTTTGAATCCAGCCAAGAAGTGTTTTGCCATCCCACTGCCAGTTGACAATGATATGTATAAATAAAAAATAAAAGTAAGAACCCCTAATATACAGTTGCTTCAAAATAAATTAAGGAGCTGTACTAAGCTTCAGCAAGTCAGGTGTTAGTCTTGCACTCCTCTTTCTGCTCCTAGAAAGCTACAGAGACTACAACACTAAGAGCTATTGCTTTTTTTTTATGGACAGCTTTATACAGCCCTCAAAACAAAAATCTCATTCATCTAAACCTGCTTGCTGAATGCAACAAAGAATTTTCATAAATCAAGTGAGATCAGAACATATGATAAAAAATTCTATTATTATTGTTGGTGTTATATTATTTTTTAAATTATATTTTTCAAGAATTAGATGGGGAGATGGACGTACTGGGAAGATGGAGAGAATATTTTAAGGAATTCTTAAATGTTGATGAAGAGAGAGAGGCAGTAATTTCATTCATTGGCCAGGGAGGTATAAAATCTTTTAGGAGTGAGGAAGGACCAGATGTGAGTGTGGAGGACATGTATGAGGCAGTGGGTAAAATGAAAGGGGGCAAAGCAGCTGGGATTGATGGAAATCAAGACAGAAATCTTAAAAGCAAGTGGGGATATAGTTTTAGAGTGATTGGTGCTTTTGTTCAATAAATATATGAAAGAGGGAAAGGTACCTGGAGATTGGCAAAGAGCATGGATAATTCCTTTCTATAAAGAAAAAGGGGACAAAAGATAATGTAAGAATTCTTGGGAAATAAGCCTGTTGAGTATACGTACGTACTAGGTAAAGTGTATGGAGAAAATTATTTAAGGGTAAGATGGAGAGCAGGATCACAGATGAACAAGGAGACTTTAGGAAGGGTAGGGGATCTTTAAACCAAGTGTTTACATTAAAGCATATAAGTGAAAAGTATTTAGATATGGGTAAGGAAGTTTTCCTTGCACTTATGGATTTAGAAAAGGCATATGATAGGAAGGATAGGGGAGCAATATGGCAGGTGTTGCAAGTATATAGAGTAGGTGGTAGATTACTTAAAGCAGTTAAGAGTTTTTACGAGGCTAGTGAGGCTTAGGTGAGGGTAGGTAGGAGAGGAGACTATTTTCCAGTAAAAGTAAGCCTTAGACAGGGATGTGTAATGTCACTATGATTGTTTAACATTTATAGAGTAGGTTGTAAAATAAGTGAATGCTCGGGTGTTGGGAAGAAGTGTGGGATTGAAATATAAAGAATCTAATACAAAATGAGAGTTATCACAGTGGCTTTTTTGCCAATGACATGGTGGTTTTGGGAGATACCAAAGAGAAGTTGCAAAGGTTGGTGGACGAATTTGGGAGGGTATATGAAAGAAGGAAATTAATAGTGAAAATATGAAAGAGCAAGGTCATGAGGGGTAACACAAAATTTAGGTAATGAAAGATTGGATATCAGATTGGAGGAAGGGAGTATGGAGTAAGTGAATGTGTTCAGATATTTGGGAGTAGACTTGTCGGTGGATAGCTCTATGAAAGATAAAGTGAACCATTGAATTGAAAAGAGGAGCAAAAAGGTGAGTGGTGCACTGAGGAGTCTGTGGAGACAAAAAAGTTGTTCATAGAAGCAAACAGGTAAATGTATGAGAGTATAGTGAGTTGTTAATATTGCACCAAGGAGGAGGTTGGAGGCAGTGGAGATGCCATGTCTGAGGGCAATGTGTGGTGTGAATTTTATGCAGAGCATTCGCAGTTTGAGAATTATAAGGTGTAGAGAACTAAAAGTAGTACCCAGAGGGCTGAGAAGGGTCTGTTTGGACATTTAGAGAGGTTCAAGCAAAATAGGGTGACTTGGCAAGTGTATAAATCTATAGTGAAGGGAAGGCAGAGTAAAGGTCATCCTAGGAGAGGTTGGAGGGAGAGAGTCAAGGTTTTGTATGTGAGGGGCTTGGACATAAAGCAAGTGTGTGTGTGAGCATGTTAGGAGTGAGTGGAAGCAAGTGGTTTTTATGACTTGACGTGATGACGTGATGAAGGGATTCAGGAAAAACTGATTAGCCAGACTTGAGTCCTGGCGATGGGAAGTACAGTGCCTGCACTCTGAAGAAATACTATTTGCAGTTTGTAGGGGCATCTGAACTGTAGTATCAGCATGCCTTTGGCAAGACAGTGATGGAGTGGGTTATGGTGAAAGTGTTTCTTGTTTTTGGGGTAACCCTTCTTTAATTAATGGGAGATGGCTGGTATGTTAAAATAAAAAATTTGCTTAAGGCTTCTACGAAACATTCACTACACAGTAGGCTGCATTTTATTAGGTTCTCATTTGTTTGGCTCTTGGCACACATCCATCTTTCTTATATTTCAAAATCCTTTGGGAACTTGCAGAATGCTAGATTTTGTTTATCACCTTGTCAATTACTAAACCCAACATAAAACAAGCAAAACTAGAGCTTACAAGAATGAGAAAAATCTCAAAACAGGAATTGTATGTGTATTTGTTTGTCAATGCACCTTGATGTCTAATATATTGAATCAGTAACCTGTGACTGCATACATAACCTTACGTATTCTACACATAAAATTTATTATAAGAGAAACAGTATTTGGTTTATAAGAAATATTGGGTTAGTGTTGAGATTATTCTAATACGTACTTTATACAAATTAGTATTTAAAATTAATCAATTATGCTAATACAGTAAGTAATGAAAGTGATCTAATCCTTCCTGAGATTTTTTTATTTTTTTTTTTAACCACCTCATATGCCTGTTTTTAATTAAAAAAGTAAATATTCATCATCATTCATTCAATAGTTCTCTTGCCAGAAGTGCACACACATCACACTTCTGATAGCCCTAAAAATACTTTAACATCCCCACCCCACTCCTCCAGAGTACAAGTCCTGTACTGTCCACCTCCAGCTAACTGGTTTACCTGAATCCCTTCATAAATGTTACATTGCTCACTCTCAAACAGCATGTTTAATCCCTAAAACTACTCATTGCCACTTGCTCCACGTTAACATGTTTACTCATGCCTTCTGGATGCTCAAGCCCCTGCCACTTAGCATACACCATCTAACCCTTCCTAGGATGACCCTTACCCCTCCTTCCTTCCACCCAGGTTGATTAACCCTCTTAGTCATCCTATTCTGCTCCATCTTTCCTAAATGTCCAAGCCACACTTGAGATGCAGTTCAGTTTTGTTTTGCATTGTGAGTATGCATGACTCACCACTACACTGACTTGAGCTCCAACTTTGTTTAATCTCAGGACACTGGCTTGAGCTCCAACTTTGATGACCATCTGAGCTACATACTGACTCCTGCATTATGGTCCTATGAGAGAAGAGCTGTCGATGGTGACGGTGTCACTGAAGGTCGAGGAACAGAACTCTTCTCAGCTGCCCTAATGCATACTGTGCCTGAGGGACATACTTTTAAGGCATTTCCCTTCCACTTTGTACATTGTTCTCCACGTCGTGCCTTCACTACAATATTAAAGTAAGAATGCTCTGCAGAAGTGTGTTTATGTATATAACTTTTGCTTCATTTATTTAACTTTTTTGTATAGCCATTGCTTTTTCTCACTGCCTATGTCGTTTCATCTCTTACTCATTCTTACTTTATTCCAAGTTATTAGATGGATTATCAGAGAGTCGTCGTCTTCTTCGTTTTTCAACAAATCAACCTTATCCCACAGAGGCAGGGTGGCCCAAAAAGAAAAACGAAAGTTTCTCTTTTTAAATTTAGTAATTTATACAGGAGAAGGAGTTACTAGCCCCTTGCTCCTGGGATTTTAGTTACCTCTTACAACATGCATGGCTTACAGAATAAGAATTCTGTTCCACTTCCCCATGGAGATAAGAGGAAATAAACAAGAACAAGAACTAGTAAGAAAATAGAAGAAAACCCAGAGGGATGTGTGTACATACATGTATATATATATGCTTGTACATGTATGTGTAGTGTGACCTAAGTGTAAGTAGAAGTAGCAAGATGTACCTGAAATCTTGCATGTTTCTTCTTCTTCTTTCAACACGTCGGCTGTTTCCCACCGAAGCGGGGAGGCCCAAAAGGAAAAACGAAATTTTCTCCTTTTACATTTAGTAATATATACAGGAGAAGGGGTTACTAGCCCCTTGCTCCCGGCATTTTAGTCGCCTCTTACGACACACATGGCTTATGGAGGAAGAATTCTGTTCCACTTCCCCATGGAGATAAGAGGAAATAAGAACAAGATCTAGTAAGAAAATAGAAGAAAACCCAGAGGGGTGTGTATATATATATATATGCTTGTACATGAATGTGTAGTGTGACCTAAGTGTAAGTAGAAGTAACAAGACATACCTGAAATCTTGCATGTTTATGAGACAGAAAAAAGACACCAGTAATCCTACCATCATGTAAAACAAGTACAGTGGTACCCCGACTTACGATGGTCCCCAAACTCACCCTTTTATGTAAGTTTATTTTTTTAAATGCTTTTGTAAGTGTAATTTTGGGGGTCTAAAAGGACTAGTCTATTTTACATCATTCCTTATGGGGATAAATTCGTCTGGTAATGGCACTTGAACAGCATTCTGGAATGAAAAAATATCGTAAGTTGGGGTACCACTGTATAGGCTTTCATTTTACACTCACTTGGCAGGACGGTAGTACCTCCCTGGGTGGTTGCTGTCTACCAACCTACTACCTACATAGATATCAGTGAGTCATATACATAATATACATATTAAGTTACACAGTTAAAAAATGGTGCCATGGAATTTTTTCAGACATTAATAAATCTAATAGTTTGATCATCACCCCATTTCATTGTATTGCTTTAAAATAAAATAAATAAAATAAAATACAGTGGACCCCCGGATTTTGTCAATAATTCTTATCAGAAGGCTGTTCGAGTGCCGTTACCGAACGAATTTGTTCTCATAAGGACAAATGTAAATTAGATTAGTCCGTTTCAGATCCCCAAAAATACACTTACAAAAGCACTTACAAAAATACACTTACATAATTGTTCGAGTTGGGAGCAGTACGAAATCCGGGGGTCCACTGTATTTATTTCTTTGCAAAAGTTACAATATGTGTTTACATATTATAATATGATTGAAGCAAAGAAAGCCACTATCATGCCGAAGCATTTCAGGCAGACTTAACCTAATACTTATTGACTATTTAAGTCTAGACAGGTGAAGAGTAGTAGATTACAAATAGTCAATATTTCACTATATTATTAGTATTAGGTAGTACAATTTACGATTCAATCATAACTTTTTAACTTCGTAATTAAGTTCTTCTACAGTGGTAGAATACAAATATTCTATATTTCAATCTTTTATTAATGTGTGAGGTAGTACAATTTATGATACAATCAATTTGTGATAAAATCAATCATACATTTTTTAGTTTGTAATTAAGCTCATTTACCCTGTTATAAATATGAGGTAGTACAATTGTTCTTACCATTTTAGTATTCAGGGCAATGAATTTGTGAGTTCTTCCATACATTCGACAATTACAGAACTTTTAATCTCCTGTAGGCTATTGCTATGTTTTGGCTATTATTAGGTATTAACTCTACCCTTGTGAGATAACTCAGCTTTGGTGGTCTACGTTAGTAATTGACAAGCTGTTTTTAATCAAACTGCAATAAGAACTCTGGCTATCCTTCCCTTATTGCTGTCAATTATAGGAAAGAGCACTTTGGTCATTATGTATTGGTCAACTTATGAAGTGGTACCCAACACCACACTGCAAGAATTGTCAGGTCATACAAACAGTCCAGTGTCTTTTAATAAATTATTACAATCATCAAAGAGAATGCTTATTTCTTTTTTTCCTTTCTCCTTCATCATCTTGACACTCAGTCTGCTCTCCTCTGAAAGTCATACCTTCAATGCAGATTCTTACCATCACTTTTTTAACATTAATTTACTACATTGACTTTTTGTTGCTTTTGTGTTCACTATTAATACTTGGGTTACTCTTCCTCAAACTTTGTCTACCCCTTTGCTTTATAATAATAATAATAATAATAATAATAATAATATTTTTATTTGGACATGATACAAAGAATTACATTTGGTTATTGAGATTACATGAGGTGTACATGCCAAAAGCCCCTAGTATGCAGGGCATTTTGGGCAGACTTAAAATTAACTTAAAACTAAATTGTAAGAATTTTTGTAGATAGTATACAATGAGTAAAGGTGAGTATTTAAGCTATGAAATTTGAACATAGTTTTGTACTCTTGTCTTCATTATAAAATTAATTAAATCAGATTAAACAAATTAAAGCAATAATAATAATAAAATAATAAAAAGTTATGGTTGGTAATTTATAAAATAAGTAAAGGTGCATATCTAAGTTTTAAAGTTTGAATATAAGTTGAACATATCAATTAATTGTAGCAATTTATTGCAGCAATGCAACTAATTGAGTGAGATAACAATTTACAACAATTAATTGCATTGCAGTTAGTTTATGTGGTCATTATAATGTAAGT
>WNWK01010293.1:0-71016 GCA_009830355.1 Cherax destructor | reverse complement strand
AGAGTTGTAGATGCGTGGAACAATCTTCCGAGTAGGGTGATAGAGGCTAGGACCTTGGGCGGCTTTAAAAAGAAATTGGACAAATATATGAGTGGGAGGGGCTGGGTTTGATTGGTGTCGTGAGTACGGGAGTAAATTCTTAGGTAGTGGTGGTTTTGATAAGGACCTGCCTTGTATGGGACAGTAGGCCTTCTGCAGTGTTCGTCCATTCTTATGTTCTTATCCCCAGTGATCTTCGTCTGTCCGCACTTCACTCTGCTTACTTGTCAGTCTCTCTTCAGCTTCACATTGTTCAAGAGTATGACTATAGAACTGAGAACTTCTCCAGGCTGTGGGACTGACCCCGCATAGACTTCTTTTTTTGGGCCCCGCACCTATTTAGATACGGCACTTCCTGTATAATGAAACAGCCAATAATGGACTTGACATCGCCAATGGCGTGTCAGCTATTTGGCCTAATATATACTGTCTTGTGTGCGACATGTTCAATCACGGGATGACTGGCGCTGTTCAGTAAACTCTTCCCTCGGGGCAAAATCTTGAATGATGTGTGATGGTGTGAAGGAAGTGGGCGTTTTCTCAGGGGCACAAATTATCTGCTTAGTGTAAATGGTCCAAGTAGGACCGAAACGTCGTCATAAGCATTAGATTAGATTTTGCCACCGAAGTGGCTAGTTTATTGTGCACCCCATATCCATCCTGAGGACGGTAGCGCAAGAGCATATGGATACACAAAAGGCCTAGGCACTAGGCCCCAAAGGGGTTAACAATTGTACATTTGGGTTTATATCTACATTTCAATTATCTGTTACAAGCAAATTTAGGAAATTTGCTTAGTACAATTGGTATCTTATTTCATGAATAAGATATCTTGACATGTCACATAGGTTATTATACTGTCTATCTCTATATTCCTCAATAAGTGGACAATTATGCACATAAGTGTTCAAGACAGTAACCATATGCCTGATCATAAGCATCTCTCTCCCATTTGCGGGTTATTTGTGTATCTGCTTCTCTCCTACACTTTCTCCTAGACCTTTGTCGACTTCCTTTTACCGTGTAAGAGGATGTCGACCAAATTTATTTGATTATAGGGCACAAAATTAACTAGGTGTAGTTCATTAAATGATCTTTCTTCTCGTCCGTCGTTACAATGTTTGGTAATTGCTTGGTGTTTCTCTTGATCAGTGCACGAACTGTAGTGGGTTTTATTGTTTCTTTATCAATGTTCACAAAAAACCCGCACCTGGAAGACGGACCTTGTAACAACTTTTTTTATTTATTTAGAATGGATACTTGTGGCACCAACGATTACATCAACTAGGGCAAAGACTGTAGCATCGAATCTTTTTGACAGGACTGAATGATCCCTTAAATTTGGCTCTGGTTTCATATTTCATGATGCTGGCAGCTTTGCTCAATATGGTAGCTTCCACACCAAAGTCAATATCACAAACTCTTTTTAATGCCTGACCAGGAAACTGACAAAGAATTCGAGTTTTAAGTCTTCTTCTGTGAACATTTACAACAATTTCTGTTTGTTGAAGTCTTGCTGTACACACATCGACAAGCTCAATCAATTTAAAAACTGGTGCAACCTCTTTATTAGAATGGACTTCAATATATGAGACGAGTTCAGCAAATGCAATGTCATGGTTCATCTTTTGTCTGGAATTTTTATCAGGCTTTGGGTACGTTACAGCTGCTGGTGTGTTGTACAGGTCAGTTAAGCATCTTGCATGATAAACAGCATCAATGGCCACCATATCTCCACTCATCTTTACCAGTAGCCTCTCAGCTACTGGTAGAGTACATTTCCTCACCTGCCTTTTTTAGATCAGGAAATGGACTGATTACATGGACTCCAGACTGAGGGACTGATTACCTCAATCTCATGATCTTCAATATTCTTTTTATTGGACAGATTTAGCCACTGTGTGGCGAAACGTTTCACAATAAAGATACCCAAGTGTTGCACATGTGTCTAATTTATCAACTTGTCGGTTCTCTGAGCCATTTATCTACATCTTGGGAGAGCTCCCCAGAGTCTACCCCCATACCACTCACTACAGGAGCAGGTGACGCATGCTGAAGCACTCAACATCGCCGGACCTGACCCTACCTAACTCACATGACTTCTTTTCTTTCTCTCTCCCTCTCTGTAACATTTGGTATCTTCGAATAAACAGAAGAATGTACTGGGATTCGAACTGTGATCTTGGCAGTAGCAGGCCCGATGTTCTGACCCATGAAACTTACAATAGGAAGACTTTACAAAGACTTTACAAACAGCAATTCTGTGACAGGTGTTAGTGACAGCAACTGTGACCCTACCATTTCTTCTCCCAGTCCCATCTATTCTTATAGATGTATTATTCATTGACAGTCGTTTATTACGACTTATCTTGATCATCTAGTATCTTTACTTGATGTACGTTTCGCTCACCAGGGGCTATACCAGTCTGATACGGACATATAAGAAAGTAAATTTACATAGGAGGATCAGAAACGTGGTGGTAGCTGTGATCACATAAGCGTTGGCTAGGCTCAAAATTTGTTCGGATTTTTTAACTCGGAGGGTCAGCCATCCAGGATAACCCAAGAAAGTCAGTGCGACCACACACATGTCAACTAACACCTAGGTACCTACTTACTGCTATGTGAACAGGTACAACAGGTGTAACGAAACATGCCCATTGTTTCCATCCATGCAGGGGGTTGAACCACGGAAACTCAGTGTGAGACCAGTGTAGATGTAATTTCTTGACCCTGGAAGTAGAGGTCAGGTTCAGCGTGCGAAGTAGTAGTAGTAGTAGTAGTAGTAGTAATGGCGGTTCCGTCGGTGAAGACTGTGCGGGTGTTCGGTCCCTTAAAATTGAATATAACAATCTACAAAAGGTGTTCAATCCTTTAAGGACCAACTTAGCATCTTTCCATCTCTTCAGGTACTACTGTGAATTTCTGTGTATTACGCAAGTGTTGGCTCTCACCAACACACACCTCATTATATCCCTCACATGGGATAACACATCTGTAGTGATCCTGACACTCAGATCTTGTCTCTTCTTAACTATCATTCTTCTTAACAATCATTCTTCTTAACAATCATTCTTCTTAACATTCTTATCAACAATCATTCAAGTTATCCCATTCTACACAAGCCAAGTGTTCCATTAGTACATTTTAATGTGTCCAGAGAAAACCTGGGACATTTACTACGTTATCCTTATTATCATACTTCCAGGTAATGATTAAAGTTATAGATTTATGTTAACTTGTACCGACCTCTTCTGTGACGTCTAGATTATATGAGGTTCTTGTTTGCCAGACGTAGGTCAGTTGTATATGAATTATATACCACACCGACAAGATGATAAATTAGACATATATACAACATCATTTGTAATCGCTTCGCCATCCAGTGACTATCAATACAAATTCAAGGACATAGTGGGAAGACTGTAGAACTATATACAAAAGACGAGGTAATCAGTCCCTCAACTTTAAACTACAATACTCTTTACTAAGACTGAGGTACTAATTACGTCATCTTTTGTATATAGTTTTATAGTCTTTCCATTATGTCCTTGAATTTGTAAAGATAAAGCAGAAACGTCTACATATAAAGATACCCAGATGTTGCACATCCTTTATTCAGACATAGATCAAGCAGGCTGTTACTTCTAGTTAGTTCTGTCACAAGTTGCTTTAACAAACAGTCCTGGACAACCTCTAGGAAGTCAAAGAGTTTTACTTGGCTGAAATTATAATCTCCCCAGATTATTATATCTCTGTCCCTTGAAGCCTTACGCTATCGTCCCAGAATAGTTTACCTGGGCTGCTTATTAATTTTGGGGGTCTAGATAACACACCTAAAAATAAACTTTTCATGATATTTCATGATTTAAAATTTTTTCATGTCCTGGAAATTCCATCTAGACTGATTCCGTATCTGTTCCCTCAACCTTTTCTGGACTGGACATACAGGGCCTTTCACTTCCCCCTCGTTGTTTCTATCAGTGTGGGATAATTTATACCAATAAATGTGGTATTCGACAGTCATGTCTCGACTTTAAAATTAAACTGTGTCAATAACATCGACAATAATGTTGGTAGAATTACCCACAGTATGTTAGGTAAAAGGACACAAGTGTGACTAATGTGACATTTTATTGTGGCAACGTTTCGCTCTCCAGGAACTTGTCAAGTCGTTTGACAAAGCTCCTGGAGAGCGAAACGTTGCCACAGTAAAATGTCACATTAGTTGCATTTGTTTATATGTAGTTTCTAGCGCTTCGACTGCTTGTAAAACAAATGCAAAGAGAATTTTTGTGTGTGCCATTTCTGGTCTTCACATCTGTACCTTTCAAATTCTAAGTTATCAATCATTGTGTAATGTTTCGGGAATTGTTTCTTATAAATCGTCTTGCTTGCTGTTTAAGTTGAAACACCGGGTACGTAGCTTTATTGTAAGTTGAAACACCGGGAACGTAGCTTTATTGTAAGTTGAAACACCGGGAACGTAGCTTAATTGTAAGTTGAAACACCGGGAACGTAGCTTTATTGTAAGTTGAAACACCGGGAACGTAGCTTTATTGTAAGTTAAAACACAGGGAACGTAGCTTTATTGTAAGTTGAAACACCGGGAACGTAGCTTTATTGTAAGTTGAAACACCAGGAACGTAGCTTTATTGTAAGTTGAAACACCGGGAACGTAGCTTAATTGTAAGTTGAAACACCGGGAACGTAGCTTTATTGTAAGTTGAAACACCGGGAACATAGCTTTATTGTAAGTTGAAACACGGGGAACGTAGCTTAATTGTAAGTTGAAACACCAGGAATGTAGCTTTATTGTAAGTTGAAACACCGGGAACGTAGCTTAATTGTAAGTTGAAACACCGGGTACGTAGCTTTATTGTAAGTTGAAACACCGGGAACGTAGCTTTATTGTAAGTTGAAACACCGGGAACGTAGCTTTATTGTAAGTTGAAACACCAGGAATGTAGCTTTATTGTAAGTTGAAACACCGGGAACGTAGCTTAATTGTAAGTTGAAACACCGGGAACGTAGCTTTATTGTAAGTTGAAACACCGGGAACGTAGCTTTATTGTAAGTTGAAACACCGGGAACGTAGCTTAATTGTAAGTTGAAACACCGGGAACGTAGCTTTATTGTAAGTTGAAACACCGGGAACGTAGTTTAATTGTAAGTTGAAACACCGGGAACGTAGCTTTATTGTAAGTTGAAACACCGGAAATGTAGCTTTATTGTAAGTTGAAACACCGGGAACGTAGCTTTATTGTAAGTTGAAACACCGGGAACGTAGCTTTATTGTAAGTTGAAACACCAGGAATCCAGTAAACTGAAACAACTTAAGCTGAAATACCAAAAACACAACTTATTGTAATAATAATAATAATAATAATAATATAATATCTTTGTTTATTACAAGTACATGTACAAGGTATACAGGTCTAGCTGACATCAATGACATACTACTATATAGAAAGCCCCTTGTTATGCTGAGCATTTCCCGCAAATTAGGTCAATTTTTGTCCCAGGATGCGACCCACACCAGTCCACTAACACCCAGGTACCCATTTTATTGATGGGTGAACATAGACAGCAGGTGTCTTATGGAAACAGGTCCTAATGTTTCCCAGCCGTACCGGGGAATCGATCCCAGGACCTCAGTGTGTGAGCTGAGTGCTAGTATCGAGCTACGGGACACCAGGAACACAATATGTTTGTGAGTTGAAACACCAGGAACACAACTTGTTTGTAAGTTTATAATGCCTGGTCTCAGACCAGGCCGCGGGGGCGTTGACCCCCCAAAACCCTCTCCAGGTATACTCCAGTATTTATTGAGTTTCATCAAATGTCGCAGCCTTATACTCATGTTAACACTGCTCTCTCTCTCTCTCTCGTGACAGAACTGGTGTCTGCTGGAGACGTGGTCGAGGAGCTCCTTGTCCTCAAAGACAACCTCGTGAAGATGTGTAATCACACTCTCTTCAACCAGAGTAAGAACGAATTGATATTCGCTTTTGTGAATGCTTCTAGTTTATTTGTACCAGTAATATAGAAAGTTTACTTTGACTTTCTTTTTTTAGTAATATATGTAGTCTCAGCTGTTTGCATGTCATTATTAGTAAAAAAATAAAAATATACCGCCACTTCTTTAACTATACTAGTCACATGAACGTAAATGGTGATAAGTTTTCTTATATATATATATATATATATATATATATATATATATATATATATATATATATATATATAATACAAGTCGTAACAGAAGTGCTCAGACATCACAGTTCAAATAACCCTCTGAAAAACAACCTAGGCTAGAAATAACAAGGCCAGGATATGTCTTCACAATACTACGCTGTGATATATTTATTCCTGGCAGTCAGGAAACACCCTCGTACGTACGTACGTGTGTCAACACCAGAGAATGTACACAACCTGTAGTTGTACTTTCTTCACACAAACTTTATGATACATGTTACTTATCAACCAGCTGTTGTACTGTACCATGAACACTTCACCAGCTGTTGTACTGTACCATGAACACTTCACCAGCTGTTGTACTGTACCATGAACACTTCACCAGCTGTTGTACTGTACCATGAACACTTCACCAGCTGTGGTACTGTACCATGAACACTTCACCAGCTGTTGTACTGTACCATGAACACTTTACCAGCTGTTGTACTGTACCATGAACACTTCACCAGCTGTTGTACTGTACCATGAACACTTCACCAGCTGTTGTACTGTACCATGAACACTTCACCAGCTGTTGTACTGTACCATGAACACTTCACCAGCTGTTGTACTGTACCATGAAACACTTCACGCAGCTGTTGTACTGTACCATGAAAACTTCACCAGCTGTTGTACTGTACCATGAACACTTCACCAGCTGTTGTACTGTACCATGAAAACTTCACCAGCTGTTGTACTGTACCATGAACACTTCACCAGCTGTTGTACTGTACCATGAACACTTCACCAGCTGTTGTACTGTACCATGAACACTTCACCAGCTGTTGTACTGTACCATGAACACTTCACCAGCTGTTGTACTGTACCATGAACACTTCACCAGCTGTTGTACTGTACCATGAACACTTCACCAGCTGTTGTACTGTACCATGAACACTTCACCAGCTGTTGTACTTACCATGAACACTTCACCAGCTGTTGTACTGTACCATGAACACTTCACCAGCTGTTGTACTGTACCATGAACACTTCACCAGCTGTTGTACTGTACCATGAACACTTCACCAGCTGTTGTACTGTACCATGAACACTTCACCAGCTGTTGTACTGTACCATAACACTTCACCAGCTGTTGTACTGTACCATGAACACTTCACCAGCTGTTGTACTTACCATGAACACTTCACCAGCTGTTGTACTGTACCATGAACACTTCACCAGCTGTTGTACTGTACCATGAACACTTCACCAGCTGTTGTACTGTACCATGAACACTTCACCAGCTGTTGTACTGTACCATGAACACTTCACCAGCTGTTGTACTGTACCATAACACTTCACCAGCTGTTTACTGTACCATGAACACTTCACCAGCTGTTGTACTGTACCATGAACACTTCACCAGCTGTTGTACTGTACCATGAACACTTCACCAGCTGTTGTACTGTACCATGAACACTTCACCAGCTGTTGTACTGTACCATGAACACTTCACCAGCTGTTGTACTGTACCATGAACACTTCACCAGCTGTTGTACTGTACCATGAACACTTCACCAGCTGTTGTACTGTACCATGAACACTTCACCAGCTGTTGTACTGTACCATGAACACTTCACCAGCTGTTGTACTGTACCATGAACACTTCCAGCTGTTGTACTGTACCATGAACACTTCACCAGCTGTTGTACTAATTCATGAACACTTCACCAGCTGTTGTACTGTACCATGAACACTTCACCAGCTGTTGTACTGTACCATGAACACTTCACCAGCTGTTGTACGCCTTTGGGAAAACTTATCACTATGGTAACCTCACATTGAGTAATATTTGATGCACGAGTGTATGAGTGAATGATGCTTCATCCACGAGTGTATGAGTGAATGATGCTTCATCCACGAGTGTATGAGTGTATGATGCTTTATCCACGAGTGTATGAGTGAATGATGCTTCATCCATGAGTGTATGAGTGAATGATGCTTCATCCACGAGTGTATGATGCTTTATCCATGAGTTTATGAGTGAATGATGCTTTATCCACGAGTGTATGAGTGAATGATGCTTCATCCACGAGTGTATGATGCTTCATCCACGAGTGTATGATGCTTCATCCACGAGTGTATGATGCTTCATCCACGAGTGTATGATGCTTCATCCACGAGTGTATGATGCTTCATCCACGAGTGTATGATGCTTCATCCACGAGTGTATGATGCTTCATCCACGAGTGTATGATGCTTTATCCACGAGTGTATGATGCTTCATCCACGAGTGTATGAATGAATGATGCTTCATCCACGAGTGTATGAGTGTATGATGCTTCATCCACGAGTGTATGATGCTTCATCCACGAGTGTATGATGCTTCATCCACGAGTGTATGAGTGTATGATGCTTCATCCACGAGTGTATGAGTGAATGATGCTTCATCCACGTGTATGATGCTTCATCCACGAGTGTATGAGTGTATGATGCTTCATCCACGAGTGTATGACTGAATGATGCTTCATCCACGAGTGTATGATGCTTCATCCACGAGTGTATGATGCTTCATCCACGAGAGTATGAGTGTATGATGCTTCATCCACGAGTGTATGAGTGAATGATGCTTCATCCACGAGTGTATGAGTGAATGAGGCTTCATCCACGAGTGTATGAGTGAATGATGCTTCATCCACGAGTGTATGAGTGTATGATGCTTCATCCACGAGTGTATGAGTGTATGATGCTTCATCCACGAGTGTATGATGCTTCATCCACGAGTGTATGATGCTTCATCCACGAGTGTATGATGCTTCATCCACGAGTGTATGAGGCTTCATCCACGAGTGTATGAGTGAATGATGCTTCATCCACGAGTATATGATGCTTCATCCACGAGTGTATGATGCTTCATCCACGAGTGTATGAGTGTATGATGCTTCATCCACGAGTGTATGATGCTTCATCCACGAGTGTATGATGCTTCATCCACGAGTGTATGATGCTTCATCCACGAGTGTATGATGCTTCATCCACGAGTGTATGATGCTTCATCCACGAGTGTATGATGCTTCATCCACGAGTGTATGATGCTTCATCCACGAGTGTATGATGCTTCATCCACGAGTGTATGATGCTTCATCCACGAGTGTATGAGTGAATGAGGCTTCATCCACGAGTGTATGAGTGAATGAGGCTTTATCCACGAGTGTATGAGTGAATGATGCTTCATCCACGAGTGTATGAGTGAATGATGCTTCATCCACGAGTGTATGAGTGAATGATGCTTCATCCACGAGTGTATGATGCTTCATCCACGAGTGTATGAGTGAATGATGCTTCATCCACGAGTGTATGAGTGAATGATGCTTCATCCACGAGTGTATGAGTGAATGATGCTTCATCCACGAGTGTATGAGTGAATGATGCTTCATCCACGAGTGTATGAGTGAATGATGCTTCACCCACGAGTGTATGATGCTTCATCCACGAGTATATGATGCTTCATCCACGAGTGTATGATGCTTCATCCACGAGTGTATGAGTGAATGCTTCATCCACGAGTGTATGAGTGAATGAGGCTTCATCCATGATTGTATGAGGCTTCATCCACGAGTGTATGAGTGAATGAAGCTTCATCCACGAGTGTATGAGTGAATGCTTCATCCACGAGTGTATGAGTGAAGCTTCATCCACGAGTGTATGAGTGAATGAAGCTTCATCCACGAGTGTATGAGTGAATGCTTCATCCACGAGTGTATGAGTGAATGAGGCTTCATCCACGAGTGTATGAGTGAATGCTTCATCCACGAGTGTATGAGTGAATGAGGCTTCATCCACGAGTGTATGAGTGAATGAGGCTTCATCCACGAGTGTATGAGTGAATGAGGCTTCATCTACTAGTTTAGAAGTGAATGAGGCTTCATCTACTAGTTTAGGAGTGAATGAGGCTTCATCCATGTGTATGAGTGAATGAGGCTTCATACACGAGTGTAGGAGGCTTCATCCACTAGTTTAGGAGTGAATGAGGCTTCATCTACGAGTGTAGGAGGCTTCATCCACGAGTGAATGAGGCTTCATCCACGAGTGAATGAGGCTTCATTTACGCGTGAATGAGGCTTCATCCACGAGTGAATGAGGCTTCATCCACGAGTGAATGAGGCTTCATCCACGAGTGAATGAGGCTTCATCCACGAGTGAATGAGGCTTCATCCACGAGTAAATGAGGCTTCATCCACGAGTGAATGAGGCTTCATCCACGAGTGAATGAGGCTTCATCCACGAGTGAATGAGGCTTCATCCACGAGTGAATGAGGCTTCATCCACG
The DNA here is from genome assembly GCA_009830355.1 of Cherax destructor. Lineage (NCBI taxonomy): Eukaryota > Metazoa > Arthropoda > Malacostraca > Decapoda > Parastacidae > Cherax > Cherax destructor. Next base: position 60,470 of record WNWK01010293.1, on the reverse strand, counting down.
TGTAGGAGTGAATGAGACTTCATCCACGTGTAGGAGTTAATGAGGCTTCATCCACGAGTGTATGAGTGAACGAGACTTCGTCCATGAGTGTATGAGTGAATGAGGCTTCGTCCATGAGTGTATGAATGAATGAGGCTTCATCCACGAGTGTAGGAGTGAATGAGACTTCATCCACGTGTAGGAGTTAATGAGGCTTCATCCACGAGTGTATGAGTGAATGAGGCTTCGTCCATGAGTGTATGAGTGAATGAGGCTTCGTCCATGAGTGTATGAGTGAATGAGGCTTCATCCACGAGTGTATGAGGCTTCGTCCATGAGTGTATGAGGCTTCATCCACGTGTATGAGTGAATGAGGCTTCATCCACGAGTGTAGGAGTGAATGAGGCTTCATCCAGGGAAGAGCTTCAGCTCCTTGGATCAAGATCCCTTCACCAGCCCCCATACACTGCATCACTATCCCTCTTTAGATTTTTCACATTTTTAGTTCCCAATTTATGTTCGCTTTTCATTATATTTAGTTATTTCTCAAGTATATTATTTCTGTACAGAACATTTTTTCTATACAAACCATTGTTTTTTTGTACAACTATTTTTTTTTCTGCATGGACCATTTTTTTTTTTAGTTTAGATAATTTTTTTCTATGGCATGACTTAGGGTAATCCCAGTTCAAGCTGAAGACACGTTGCAGAATAAGCTTTCATACGAAACGTTTACTCTTAAGCTTGATCAAGTTATTTCGTTAATGGTACACAATACTGACGTGTTGAACAATTAAGACACATGTCCAACACTTGGGTATCTTTATTGCGGAAACGTTTCGCCAGCCAGTGACTTCATCAGTCCAATACAAAGAAGAATGGTGAAGATCAGAAGAGGTTTGGGGTAATCAGTCCCTCAGCCTGGAGTCAATGTAATCAGTAAAAGACTGGGCAGGCGGTGCAAAATACCCCCAATGAAAAGTAGGGGCGCCATTGGTACACTAAGAGAAAACACCATAAGTGTCCGGGGCCCAAGACTGTTCAACAGCCTCCCACCATGCATAAGGGGAATTACCAATAGGCCCATGGCTGCCTTCAAGAGGGAGCTGGACAGATACTTAAAATCAGTGCCGGATTAGCCGGACTGTGGTTCGTACGTTGGACTACGTGCGGCCAGCAGTAACAGCCTGGTTGATCAGGCCCTGATCCACCGGGAGGCCTGGTTGTGGACCGGGCTGCGGGGGTGTTGATCCACGGAATTCCCTCCAGGTAGACGCCAGGTAAATAGTCTACCCATCTTAATAGAAGGGGCATGTACAACTAATGCAACATTTTACTGTGGCAACGTTTCGCTCTTCAGGACTGAAACGTTGCCACAATAAAATGTCGCATTAGTTGCACTTGTGTCCTCTTAGTCGGTAATTCTACCAACATTAATACAATCGTGGAGAAGCCTGTCGCTGGGCGAAACATCTCAGTAAAGTTATTATCTTCATTTGTGTGTTTCCCCCATCCCCGCAAGCTGAACACACACCCAGTAACTGCATATCCTGAGGGACTGACCACCTCTAAACTACGTCTTCAAGGGTGATGGACTGATGACACCGTCTTCACATCTCTACTGCTTCTGTTCACTCTTCTGTACTCGACTGAAGAAGCCTATTGTGTAAGCAAAACGTTTCGGAATATAGACACCTAAGTGTTGCACATGTGTCTTATCAAGTGCCTATCCTACACCGTGTCTCTACTACACTCCTCAGTAGCACATTTGGAACACCTTTAAGTAATGCTTTTGTATGTTATGACTTTTATTATTTTAAGTATTTTGTTTTATTTACCCTGTTAATGTTGCTAATGCTTCTTCTCTAGCGCCATTTTGAGTTAGTTGTACATTTGTTTTGTTTAGCCATTGCACAGCTGGATAATGGCACAGTGGTGGACGAGCCTCGCAACCACACTTCTGACATCTTGTTTACTCTCTTGCAGGTAAGCTGTATGTGTGTACTCACCTATATGTGCTTGCAGGGGGTCGATTCACAGCTCCTCACAGTGTGTGTGTGGGGGTATGCGCGCTTGCGTGCGTGTGTGAATTTGTGTGTGTGTGTGAGAGAGAGAGGAGAGAGAGAGAGAGAGAGAGAGAGAGAGAGAGAGAGAGAGAGAGAGAGAGAGAGAGAGAGAGAGAGCAATAATAAGACTCATAAAACTCGCTAACCAGTAAGACACTCATTGGTACACATTAAAAGGGGATTATTTGATTACTGAGCAAAATTGGACACATCACCAGAGTGCTGGTACTCGTTTCCACATACCAGTGACACGGTGGTAACTAGCTATCTTTCCCCTGTCATATTCACCAGAGTGCTGGTACTCGTTTCCACATACCAGTGACACGGTGGTAACTAGCTGTCTTTCCCTGTCATATTCACCAGAGTGCTGGTACTCGTTTCCACATACCAGTGACACGGTGGTAACTAGCTGTCTTTCCCTGTCATATTCACCAGAGTGCTGGTACTCGTTTCCACATACCAGTGACACGGTGGTAACTAGCTATCTTTCCCCTGTCATATTCACCAGAGTGCTGGTACTCGTTTCCACATACCAGTGACACGGTGGTAACTAGCTATCTTTCCCCTGTCATATTCACCAGAGTGCTGGTACTCGTTTCCACATACCAGTGACACGGTGGTAACTAGCTGTCTTTTCCCTGTCATATTCACCAGAGTGCTGGTACTCGTTTCCACATACCAGTGACACGGTGGTAACTAGCTGTCTTTTCCCTGTCATATTCACCAGAGTGCTGGTACTCGTTTCCACATACCAGTGACACGGAGGTAACTAGCTGTCTTTCCCCTGTCATATTCACCAGAGTGCTGGTACTCGTTTCCACATACCAGTGACACGGTGGTAACTAGCTGTCTTTCCCCTGTCATATTCACCAGAGTGCTGGTACTCGTTTCCACATACCAGTGACACGGTGGTAACTAGCTGTCTTTCCCCTGTCATATTCACCAGAGTGCTGGTACTCGTTTCCACATACCAGTGACACGGTGGTAACTAGCTGTCTTTCCCCTGTCATATTCACCAGAGTGCTGGTACTCGTTTCCACATACCAGTGACACGGTGGTAACTAGCTATCTTTCCCCTGTCATATTCACCAGAGTGCTGGTACTCGTTTCCACATACCAGTGACACGGTGGTAACTAGCTGTCTTTCCCCTGTCATATTCACCAGAGTGCTGGTACTCGTTTCCACATACCAGTGACACGGTGGTAACTAGCTGTCTTTCCCCTGTCATATTCACCAGAGTGCTGGTACTCGTTTCCACATACCAGTGACACGGTGGTAACTAGCTGTCATATTCCATCGCACAAGATAAGCTACATAAATACACTGGAGGAGGAGGTAGAGGGGAAAGCGCAAGTACAAGCGTCAGGAAGTTTAACTACGAGAGAAGAGTGAGATATGCATAAAGCTGTTGTAGAACACCAACCAGCAACACAACTGTATACTCTGCATCTGTTGTAGAACGCCAACCAGCAACACAACTGTATACACTGCATCTGTTGTAGAACGCCAACCAGCAACACAACTGTGTACTCTGCATCTGTTGTAGAACGCCAACCAGCAACACAACTGTATACACTGCATCTGTTGTAGAACGCCAACCAGCAACACAACTGTATACACTGCATGTGTTGTAGAACGCCAACCAGCAACACAACTGTATACACTGCATGTGTTGTAGAACGCCAACCAGCAACACAACTGTATACACTGCATGTGTTGTAGAACGCCAACCAGCAACACAACTGTATACACTGCATCTGTTGTAGAACGCCAACCAGCAACACAAATGTATACACTGCATCTGTTGTAGAACGCCAACCAGCAACACAAATGTATACACTGCATCTGTTGTAGAACGCCAACCAGCAACACAAATGTATACACTGCATCTGTTGTAGAACGCCAACCAGCAACACAACTGTATACACTGCATCTGTTGTAGAACGCCAACCAGCAACACAACTGTATACACTGCATCTGTTGTAGAACGCCAACCAGCAACACAACTGTATACACTGCATCTGTTGTAGAACGCCAACCAGCAACACAACTGTATACTCTGCATCTGTTGTAGAACGCCAACCAGCAACACAACTGTATACACTGCATGTGTTGTAGAACGCCAACCAGCAACACAACTGTATACACTGCATCTGTTGTAGAACGCCAACCAGCAACACAACTGTATACACTGCATCTGTTGTAGAACGCCAACCAGCAACACAACTGTATACACTGCATCTGTTGTAGAACGCCAACCAGCAACACAACTGTATACACTGCATGTGTTGTAGAACGCCAACCAGCAACACAACTGTATACACTGCATGTGTTGTAGAACGCCAACCAGCAACACAACTGTATACACTGCATGTGTTGTAGAACGCCAACCAGCAACACAACTGTATACACTGCATGTGTTGTAGAACGCCAACCAGCAACACAAATGTATACACTGCATCTGTTGTAGAACGCCAACCAGCAACACAAATGTATACACTGCATCTGTTGTAGAACGCCAACCAGCAACACAAATGTATACACTGCATCTGTTGTAGAACGCCAACCAGCAACACAACTGTATACACTGCATCTGTTGTAGAACGCCAACCAGCAACACAACTGTATACACTGCATCTGTTGTAGAACGCCAACCAGCAACACAACTGTATACACTGCATCTATTGTAGAACGCCAACCAGCAACACAACTGTATACACTGCATCTGTTGTAGAACGCCAACCAGCAACACAACTTTATACACTGCATCTGTTGTAGAACGCCAACCAGCAACACAACTGTATACACTGCATGTGTTGTAGAACACCAACCAGCAACACAACTGTATACACTGCATGTGTTGTAGAACACCAACCAGCAACACAACTGTATACACTGCATCTGTTGTAGAAAATCTTACTGTGTCGCGATGAAAATTCTCTCAGTACCTACACAGTCGTAGGTTAACTCAACAAAGGCAGTACCTACACAGTGGTAGGCTGACAACTCAACAAAGGCCAGTACCTACACAGTGGTAGGCTGACAACTCAACAAAGGCCAGTACCTACACAGTGGTAGGCTGACAACTCAACAAAGGCAGTACCTACACAGTGGTAGGTTGACAACTCAACAAAGGCAGTACCTACACAGTGGTAGGTTGACAACTCAACAAAGGCAGTACCTACACAGTGGTAGGCTGACACATTTCAACAAAGGCAGTACCTACACAGTGGTAGGCTGACACATTTCAAGGCAGTACTTACACAGTGGTAGGCTGACATATTTCAACAAAGGCAGTACCTACACAGTGGTAGGCTGACACATTTCAAGGCAGTACTTACACAGTGGTAGGCTGACATATTTCAACAAAGGCAGTACCTACACAGTGGTAGGTTGACAACTCAACAAAGGCAGTACCTACACAGTGGTAGGTTGACAACTCAACAAAGGCAGTACTTACACAGTGGTAGGCTGACAACTCAACAAAGGCAGTACCTACACAGTGGTAAGTTGACAACTCAACAAAGGCAGTACCTACACAGTGGTAGGCTGACAACAAAGGCAGTACCTACACAGTGGTAGGTTGACAACTCAACAAAGGCAGTACCTACACAGTGGTAGGCTGACATCAAAGGCAGTACCTACACAGTGGTAGGCTGACATCAAAGGCAGTACCTACACAGTGGTAGGCTGACATCAAAGGCAGTACCTACACAGTGGTAGGCTGACAACAAAGGCAGTACCTACACAGTGGTAGGCTGACATCAAAGGCAGTACCTACACAGTGGTAGGCTGACAACAAAGGCAGTACCTACACAGTGGTAGGCTGACTCAACTCATCCTCCCAAGCAAGCGTCAGATTTTCTCAGACTCATAACCTTATTAAACAAAACACCTCTAACACTAAACTGTCAAGTATTTTATTTCATCAGTCTTAATGGGTCTACTGGGTGGGTCCCGTTTTCTGTGTGCGCTTCAAAATGTATTCTAACTTTTTTGTTTTTTTCATTATTACACTAACTGGGGTTTGTGTATACGTACTTTAATTAGTGAAATTTCGTTAATTGGTAGCAATATAACGTAGAGAAATCAGCCTAAATATCTGCATAAAAATATGACGTTAGGAGGAGAGACAAGTTGAATGTAAATAACTTTCACCATATTCCTAGTACATCTCCTTTTATTGTGACTGATTTTCACACAGTTACTTGGCTGTTTTAACTTTAAAGGTTTAAATAATAAGATATTACAAGGACCCCAATGGAAATAAGTCACTGACTTTTTTTTTTTTTTTTTGGGGGGTTATCCTAGGTAATTTACACTATATATAATAATTGTACTTATGTGTACCTGTGCATAAATAAACTTACTAAACTGACTAAACTGAGGATATCGAACCAAGTAAGAACCAGAAATAACGGATTTAAATTGGATAAATTTAGATTTAGAAAGGACATAGGCAAGTACTGGTTTTCGAACAGAGTTGTAGATGCGTGGAACAATCTTCCGAGTAGGGTGATAGAGGCTAGGACCTTGGGTGGCTTTAAAAAGAGATTGGACAAATATATGAGTGGGAGGGGCTGGGTTTGATTAGTGTCGTGAGTACAGGAGTAAATTCTTAGGTAGTGGTGGTTTTGATAAGGACCTGCCTTGTATGGGCCAGTAGGCCTTCTGCAGTGTTCCTCCATTCTTATGTTCTTATGTTCTAATGTGAACATTGTAGTGGAAGATTAGATTTTTGCCACCGAAGTGGCTAGTTTATTGTGCACCCCATATCCATCCTGTGGACGGTAGCGCAAGAGCATATGGATACACAAAAGGCCTAGGAACTAGGCCCCAAAAGGGTTAACAGGTGTACATTTGGATTTATATCTACATATCTACAGTTCACTTATCTGTTACAAGCAAATTTAGGAAATTTGCTTAGTATATCTGGTATCTTATTTTCATTAATAAGATACCTTGTCATATCACATAGGTTATTATACTGTCTATCTCTATATTCCTCAATAAGTGGACAATTAAGCACATAGTGTTCAAGACAGTGACCATAGGCCTGATCACATAATTTGCATTTAGTTTGATCATCTGTGTGTCTGCCAAACTGCCAGAAGTACTTGTAGCCAAGCCTAAGCCTGGCCACTACAACATCAGTCAGTGTTCACATTGCAAGTTGCTCCATAAACATACTTATCTACGTTCATGTTATCATAGTGGGTTATAGATCTACTCAGACTTCTAACTGCATTCCTTTACCAATCATTTTCATTATTTATTTCTCTCCTAATATTATTCCTAATGCTAGACACAGATATACCAAAGTTATATTCTACATTCTCCTTCTGGTTACTCTTCTTGACTGACATATCAACTTTATCATGAAGTAGTAATCCAATGTGTGATGAGATCCCTAGCAATTATACATTGGAAGACTGGTATATCTAATACACAAATAACCTGTACTTAGTAGACAAACATATGACGTTTCGGTCCGACATCAATCATTAACTAGTCACACAGGTCTAAAATGTGCGTGGTGCGCTGCCTTACGATCTCTCAAACTATTTTGAAAGTCAGTTAAAAATGACGGGGAAGCGTAAAGTAGGATAGTCCACTATGAGACAGATGACAAGGTCTGAGTGTCATGTAACCATTACACAGCTGCCACTTACACTCTCCCACAATAATCATGGGAGACTACACAGCTGCCACTTACACTCTCCCACAATAATCATGGGAGACTAGTCACTTTGTGAAGTTTAAGGACTATCGACTACACGGCACCTACCAGTATTGCAATTCACGTGTATGCTGACAGAAAAACGCTTTAATTCATAAAATAGGGATTAAATACCTAAAATAGGGATTAAATACCTAAAATAGGAATTAAATACCTAAAATAGGGATTAAATACCTAAAATAGGATTAAATACCTAAAATAGGATTAAATACCTAAAATAGGATTAAATACCTAAAATAGGATTAAATACCTAAAATAGAAATTAAATACCTAAAATAGGGATTAAATACCTAAAATAGGGATTAAATACCTAAAATAGGTATTAAATACCTAAAATAGGGATTAAATACCTAAAATAGGGATTAAATACCTAAAATAGGGATTAAATACCTAAAATAGGTATTAAATACCTAAAATAGGGATTAAATACCTAAAATAGGGATTAAATACCTAAAATAGGGATTAAATCCCCTAAATAGGGATTAAACCCTCAGGGATTATATCTCGGTGAACACATCTACAAGGATCTAATTATATTTAAGGGAAGCGCTAAACACATAAGGGGTTTCAAACCCTGGGGGAATAGAGGGTAATCAGGCTCGATCCAAGAAAAGGGAGGGCATCACGAGCCCCTTACTAGCATCAAGGAACCTCCCCTGAGGGAAGGGGAAAGGTCCAGTATGCTGAAGCTGAGCTTCCGCTCTTCAGTTGAATCCTAATCATCTCCTGTTCCCCAGGAACTTCACGACCCCTGAATAATAATAATAATAATAATAATAATAATAATTTAATAATAATAATAATATTATTATTATTATTATTATTATTATTATTATTATCATCAAAATAATAGTAAAGCAAGGTTAGCCAATAAGCCAGGTGTGGGTTTATAGGTGTCAACCCCAGTGACCAACTTATTGGTCACTCTGGTCGGCCGCTGATTCTTTCGACCATCTGGGAAGCACTGGGTCAAGATTTAAAATAAGACTGCTGGAGTACAATCGGGAAGGGATGAGTACTATCGAAAGTGGGCTGGAGCTTGAGTACTGTTGTAGAGTACAAGTTGTCAAATTTGAGTGATTATAACACCCAAAAAGAGAGAATTAACAAATCGGAACATCTTAAAGGATGTCAATGGAACATTAATTTATGGATGTCAAGAGGAGCATTAATTTATGGATGTCAAGAGGAACATTAATTTATGGATGTCAAGAGGAAAATTAATTTATGGATGTCAAGAGGAACATTAATTTATGGATGTCAAGAGGAGCATTAATTTATGGATGTCAAGAGGAACATTAATTTATGGATGTCAAGAGGAACATTAATTTATGGATGTCAAGAGGAACATTAATTTATGGATGTCAAGAGGAGCATTAATTTATGGATGTCAAGAGGAACATTAATTTATGGACGTCAAGAGGAACATTAATTTATGGATGTCAAGAGGAACATTAATTTATGGACGTCAAGAGGAACATTAATTTATGGATGTCAAGAGGAACATTAATTTATGGATGTCAAGAGGAGCATTAATTTATGGATGTCAAGAGGAACATTAATTTATGGACGTCAAGAGGAACATTAATTTGTGAATGTTAAGGATATTAATTTGTGGATGTCAGTGGAACATTAATATGTGGATGTCGGAGGGACATCAATGGTAGAAGTCAGAGGGGATTGCATAGAAGGTACAAGGAAGGACATCAATGATGACAGCCTAGGCATCAATGGCAGAAATAAGCCAAGAAAGATCATTGTCGTCACTGGGGAAAGTATTACACAGGAAGAGGTGTCACAGTGCCTGTGGAGGGAGAAAGAAGTTCCTATTCCTTGGATCAAGAGCCCTTCACCATCAGTGCACCTGCCTAGTAGTCTCGCGAGCACAGGCTGAATCATCATAATTATTATTATAATCAAAAGAAGCGCTAAACAAGAATCATTATAATTATTATTAATATTATTATATTCTTGGAAAAGAATGAAACCCGAAAGTCTTATCTAATGGCCGGGTAATAGAAGGTAAACACGTTTGATCTGAGGAAGGTGAGGGTGGATGGAAACTAGTTATAATAATAGTCTTTATTTCTACAAGTACATGATACAACTTATAAAGACCATAGCTGACATCAATGACATACTATAAAGCCCCTGGTTATGCAGAACATTTCGGGCAACTTAGGTTAATTTTGTCGACAACCCAGGATGCGACCCACACCAGTCGGCTAACACCCAGGTACCCACTTACTGCTAGGTGAACACGGAAATCTATAGCATGATCCACACAGCTATGTTCAGCGTTCCCCTGCCTCCCCAACACCTCCGTGTAGATTTGAGTTAATTAATGCTGCTGGAGAGCCGCGTCAGCTGTAATGTTGAGTGTGAGGTCCCAGACTGCTTCTTCCCACGCTAACTTATATACCCCATGACTCACGAAATCGTAAAGACACGATTGTAAACAAACCATACGACGGGTGGGGATAGAACCCGCGATAAGATAGTCATAAAACTCCAGACCGACGCGTTAGCCACTGTAGCCAATTGTAGCTAGCTGGCCCAGTGGCTAACGCGTCGGTCTGGACCACTAGTACTAAACCTACACGGTAAGAAATGGTTATAACTATGATCATGGTTTTTAAAGGGGTGGACCGGTAAGCCAGTGGAAGGCCTCAGTTAGATGACCAAAATCTCCAACTGCGGGTCATCATCTGACTAATACCCACGTCAGGAAACACTTGTCCTGCTTCCTGACGAACCTTACCTAACCTAACCTACACTATCGTTGGATCGAGCCTCCATCACTACTTGTACACTCTAATCGACCGGGTTTAGCACCTGGTATATATTATACATAAATAACTACCACAACTTGATGGAGCTAGTTATGCACTGGTTATTAACACAGTATTGGCTGTTATACAAGATTGTTAAACGTTAAAGTATCAACTAATCAATCTGCACATTTAATAAAGGTATAAATTTATAAATTCACAAGGTATATACACCCAGAGGTATACCTTAAGAGTATATATAGCTTATAGTTTATTTTACGCTGGTGGTGAAGAGTGATATCCAGTCTTAATGACCACTATATGGTCGATAGCTTTCAAACCTAATTAACTAGGCAGTAACTAGGGTGTTAGGTTAAATGTAAAATAGGAATAAGTAAAGAGAATTTATAGAGAATGTTGAAAATATAAAGCTAAAACAGGACTCGAAGCAACGGATTCAAGAAATGTAGTTTGGCAATAGAGTTGTAAATGACTGGAACCAACTCACTGGTAACGTCATTGAGGAGAGAACCTTGAGTATCTTTAAATATGGGTGTAAGTTAGACCTGCCTAGCATGGGCCAGTGGGCCTACTGTAGTGTTCGTGCGTTATGTACTCAGGCTTCTTGGCACTAAGTAAATACAGAGGACAATGGATAGATCTACATGGTATTTAGTGGCCCTACATAAGTCCTCGTATATTTTAGACAACAATTACAAAGTAAAAAAAAAAAAAGAAATATCTAAACATTTTCGTGTGTTAACACAGCTAATGCGCTGAATCTGTAATAATATAACATGTGGGCAATGGAACACTCACGAAATCGTAATGACACGATTGCAAACAAACCATACCACGGGTGGGGTTAGAACCCGCGGTCAGTCTCAAAATCGCGTTATAATCACCATTCAAATTTGCTGCATGTAGTGTTTACATGACTGTGTGTGTGCACGAGTACTGTGTGTGTGCACGAGTACTGTGTGTGTGCACGAGTACTGTGTGTGTGCACGAGTACTGTGTGCACGAGTACTGTGAAGGTGTTGCTGATGAGTTTCTATTAGAGATGTATCTGATGTGAAAATTATATGTATGAGGATGTCATACTTATTTTGCGGATGTGGATGTAAGAAATTGTGCGGATGTTCCGCGGATGCGGATATCCGATACATCACTAGTGTGTATACAGTAATGCGTGAGTTTGTGAATCTTTATAGAGGAATGCTGTAAAGGACTCAGAATGCTTGTATAATGAATGTGTTGTCAGTATGTATAGAAGAGTACTGTTAAGGACTCAGAATGCTTGTATAATGAATGTGTTGGTCAGTATGTATAGAAGAGTACTGTTAAGGACTCAGAATGCTTGTATAATGAATGTGTTGGTCAGTATGTATAGAAGAGTACTGTTAAGGACTCAGAATGCTTGTATAATGAATGTGTTGGTCAGTATGTATAGAAGAGTACTGTTAAGGACTCAGAATGCTTGTATAATGAATGTGTTGGTCAGTATGTATAGAAGAGTACTGTTAAGGACTCAGAATGCTTGTATAATGAATGTGTTGGTCAGTATGTATAGAAGAGTACTGTTAAGGACTCAATGATTGTATAATGAATGTGTTGGTCAGTATGTATAGAAGAGTACTGTTAAGGACTCAGAATGCTTGTATAATGAATGTGTTGGTATGTATAGAAGAGTACTGTTAAGGACTCAGAATGCTTGTATAATGAATGTGTTGGTCAGTATGTATAGAAGAGTACTGTTAAGGACTCAGAATGCTTGTATAATGAATGTGTTGGTCAGTATGTATAGAAGAGTACTGTTAAGGACTCAGAATGCTTGTATAATGAATGTGTTGGTCAGTATGTATAGAAGAGTACTGTTAAGGACTCAATGATTGTATAATGAATGTGTTGGTCAGTATGTATAGAAGAGTACTGTTAAGGACTCAGAATGCTTGTATAATGAATGTGTTGGTATGTATAGAAGAGTACTGTTAAGGACTCAGAATGCTTGCATAATGAATGTGTTGGTCAGTATGTATAGAAAAGTACTGTTAAGGACTCAGAATGCTTGTATAATGAATGTGTTGGTCAGTATGTATAAAGAGTACTGTTAAGGACTCAGAATGCTTGTATAATGAATGTGTTGGTCAGTATGTATAGAAGAGTACTGTTAAGGACTCAGAATGCTTGTATAATGAATGTGTTGGTCAGTATGTATAGAAGAGTACTGTTAAGGACTCAGAATGCTTGTATAATGAATGTGTTGGTCAGTATGTATAGAAGAGTACTGTTAAGGACTCAGAATGCTTGCATAACGAATGTGTTGGTCAGTATGTATAGAAGAGTACTGTTAAGGTCTCAGAATGCTTGTATAATGAATGTGTTGGTCAGTAAGTATAGAAGAGTACTGTTAAGGACTCAGAATGCTTGTATAATGAATGACTTCATTAGTGTATGTATAGAAAAGTTACTGTTAAGGGAAAAATGCGTTGCTGATGAGTTTGTTTACTGAATATAAGGTTGAGTGCCTAGATGAAATCTGTTATCAATGTATTTATGTTTTAACGCACGATGTAGCCAGAGTAACCAAGGCGGTCACTACGCTTAAGTTATCACGTTTTCCACTTTATTAAGATGTACAAAATATTACACATAATAAATAATACATGTGTCGTGCCAAATAGGTAAAACTTGCTATTTTGGCTTAAATAGCAACACTCTTCTTGCCGAATAAGACAAGCGAAAATTTGTGTATGCAATAATTTCGCAAAAATCATTCTGAACCTAACGAAAAAAATATATTTCATTGTGTTTGTTTATTATTAAATTATTCTAAACTTATCTAAAATATATTTAGTTGGATTAGGCTAAATTAAATTGCGCTTGTTATAATAAGGTTAGGTAAGTTTTCTAAGGTTCTTTTGGTACAAAATTATTAATTTTTACATAAACATAAATGAAAAAATATATATTTAAACGTAAAGTGAAAATTTTAGAAAGGACTTAATGTTAAATGAGTTCTTGCTAACTGACCAGTTTTACCTATTCGGCACGACATTATATATATATATATATATATATATATATATATATATATATATATATATATATATATATATATATATATATAATGTGTTTAATAAGCCGAATCGTCCAATTTGGCCTTTGGCAAGGGTTCACTTTGGCGAATAAGACGAATTAAAATTTGTTTTTACCATAGATCAGCGGAAATCAATCTGAACATTACGAAGAAAAATAAATATCATTGATTTTAAGGAATAGTTAATAAATTTAAATTAACCTATGATATATATAGTAGAATTTAGCTAAATAAAATTACGTTTGTTTATGGGCGATTAGGTGACGTTTCTGTGTTTGTTTTGGTCTAAAAATAAAGATATTTATATCATTGTTAATGAAAAAAATAGTTACAATCTGTAAAAAATTATTTTGGAAAAGCTTAATTTTTAAGGGAGTTAGGCCTATTAGGCATGTTCGGCTTATTTAGTACGACACACACACACACACACACACTGAATTAATAAAAAAATTATCTGAGGTGTATAATATTTTTAATTTTTTCAAGAATCTATAAAAACGTAATGTATTATTAATTGTGTGTTTACCAACAGAAGAGTGATGGTGATTGGTGGAGAGAAGTGGAGGAAGAGTGTAAAGATAGTCTAAGCATAATTAACGAAGTGACAGAGACAAAGTCCTGGTCTCTAGTGGACGCCATCTACTACACTATGACACTTGTTACTACTATAGGTGAGCATACACCTACTCACCTACCTACCGTATGCTCGTCAGGAAACAAGACAGTGTTTCACCTGATACGGGTATCTGCGAATGGTCCCTGGCTCGGTTACCAACGCTCTCGCCTCACACACTGGTTCAGTTCCCGGCCGGGTGGAAACAGGGCATGTTTCCTTACACCTGCCGCCCTATTCACGTAGCAGTAGGTACCTGGGTGTTAGTGGACTGGTGTGGATAGCACCCTGGGGAACAAGACTGAAGGACCATAATGGAAATATAACAAACAGTCCTCGATGACGCACTGATTTTCTTGGGTTATCCAGGGTGGCTAACCCCCCCAGGTTAAAACCCCGAACAAATCTCATCTTACCCCAGTTAGATTACACATCTCATGTAAATAATTGATCATCATACTGCAGTTTTTTCCTAGCCTCATTTTACTATGATAATTTTCTGTCAAGGTTTTTCAGCTTTAAAATATAACTACAGTTCCCTTGTACAACCCACTTATTGGCGGAGAATTTATAATATACCTTATCGTTAAGTTCGTAACAGAAGGACCTCTATATTAGCCGAAACTAGGCCGTAGTTTGTGGACGATGGATCGAGCCTCCACCACTCCTAGCACTTATTAATCTAGAAGAGTTTACCGCTCTACGAAATACTATACAAACTCTATTTTTTCATTAGCTTAGTGCAACAATACTAAGATATTACAAGGATTCCCAATGGAAATAAGTCACATCGTCTGGCCTTCTTGGGGTTATCCTAGGTAATTTACATATTACTATACAGATGGGCCCCAGCTTTACATGGCTTCACTTTACGGCGTTTCGCTAATGCAGCAGTTTTCAATTATACCCGTCCTTCATTTATTCAGACTTCCTTCAATAACTACATTACACTCTATAAGCTAAGGACGAAAATACTTTAAGGTAAGTAATGTGTGTATTGTAAATGTATTTTTTAGACCTAGTTCTATTGCTCACTTAATATATGATAGTGAAAACATGTTAAGTTTTTAAATGCTTTACACCTGGAACCCAACCTGCTGTATAAGCGGTGCCTTTCTGTATATGATAATTGTAGTCAGTTAAATTTATGTACCTGTGCCTAGATAAGCTTACTATTTTTTTAAATAGTTCAGTGCAGTAATTTTTTAAGATAAATGAATACACTGTTATTTAAATGAGAGAGTGCAATAACGCATAAGTTTAGCAGCTGGTAGAATACTGAACATGCATGGGAAGGAGACCAAAGAAAGTTGTTGTTCTTAGGTTATGGCCACATCGCACCGATCACACGCTCTGGGAGACGCTTCTGTGTCCTCTACTCCCTTCTGGGCGTCCCACTAACTTGTATCCTCCTGGCAAAGTCTTCAGACATGCTCTCCAACCGCATGCTCCAGCTCTACACCACCGCTAAGGTCAGTCTCCATCTCTTATGCTCACCTTTCAAGCCTAATATAGTCCACGTTTGTCCTCAAACTACTAGTTCACAGGCCAAGATTATAATCTACTCCCTCCTTGAAGGTAAATATACCTCTGTTAATTTATCAGTTCTATTATGCTCTGATGGTCAATGTTGAGATGGAATCCACAGAAGGTGCACTCTGACTCCATCTTACTATACCTGTGTCTGGCTTCTGACAGAAGCATGCCACAGTTGACAGATATATGTATGTGTATGTATGTGTGGGGGAGGGAGGTAGGCCATACCCAAGAATTGGACCAGGAGTTAGCAAGCAGGTTGTGATGTCCTCTCTACCAATATTCCATGATGTTGGTGTGTCTGACAATTTGTTTATCAGTGGTACTGAGTACTGGCGAGATGATGAGTTAGACATAGTACGTGAAACATCTGGGTATCTTTTATTTTGTAAACATTTCACCATCCAGTACCTTTATCAGTACAACACATGGACATAATCTGAAGACAGTAGTTATATACTGAATACAGTAAAAGAGGAGGTAATCACTCCCTCAGTCTAGGAGTAGGTGATGAGCACCACAGTGCTGAACAATCTGAAGCAGCACATGAAGGCACTGTCTATGGTAGGCGGAATTCTTAACCTACTTACTACTTCCTGGTCCAACTCTAGGGCACGACTTCCACTGGAAGTCCGGTCTACCAGTGATGCCTTCGTCAGCTGCACCTCCTCTTACTCCAGCACATAAGCGCCAGTCTTCCTGCCTGTGCTTTAGATTCTTCAAGAATACTGTGCTCATTACCTACTCCCAGGGTGACGGACTGATTACCTCGTCTTCTACTGTCTTTAGTATATAACTATTGTCTTCAGATTATATCCGTGAAGGCAGTGTATGGCTAAAGGTCTACAAAATAAAGATATCTAGATGTTGCACATGTGTCTAACTCATGATCTTGTTGGTATTGTATACCATTGATATACAGTTCTGGGCTACATATACGATGGACATAAATGCGCTCGAAAATGCACAGAGAAGGATGACGAAGTTGACTGCATTTATTAGAAACCAATCTTACGGAAATAGGCTGAAGGTATTGAACTGTCATACTTTGGATATGACTGAAATGTACAAACAGAAAACGGGAATAAATAAAGGGGATATTCATAACGTGTTGAAAATATCTAACCAAAACAGAACTCGCAGAAATCGATGCAAGTTGGAGAAATTTAGATTTAAAAAGGCTATTTGGGATACTAGGTACCGTCATTGAGGCAAAAACCCCGCCACTGCATAGCAACCTAGAGTTACTGTGAATTATTATGTGAGCAAATTACCTGCAGGAGGTTTACAGGGTATAACCTAAATTATTACGTGCAAGTAATTTGTGTGAGGTAAGTGGAACTTTGCCACAGTAGGTCGCTGAACTGTAACTCCCTCGATGCCCACTTCTTCACCACTTTCACAAAAACCTAGACCTGACATGAAATTAAGAATTATATTTAAACCAGCTACTCTGGTAAATTAAAATTGTGGACTGTATATTAGGCTTGCTGGGGTTATCCTAGGTAATTTACATGTAATATATACCCTCTGTGTCCTTGTAATATTTGAAACGGCTTGACAAAGCTCCTTGAGAGCGAAACGTTGCCACAATAAATTGCCACATTAGTTGCATGTGTCCATTTACCTAACATTTTGTCGGTAATTCTACCATTATTACTATATTCTTACTGTTGTTCCTCAGAAGCGTCACCTGCGGCACCAGAAGGCACTGCTGTACGGCATTACCTTGATGTACCTGAGCTTGGGTTTCATAGTGTTTATGTTCCTACCGTCAGTAGTGCTCTCCAAGCTGGAGGACTGGAGCTACGAGGACTCCCTCTATTACACCTTTATCACACTCAGCACCATTGGCTTCGGAGACTTGATCGCCGGTAAGATTGTTCACACATGTTAGCTAATTCTACTGTAGCTAATTCTACTGTAGGCTTCTCTCCATTTCTTATCCCACCAGCATCATCTCATTTCTTTTTCCATCACCATTATGAACCCTTAAACTTTAGGAATTATCTGGAATGAATGTCAAATTAGCAAGTAAATGTGTGTGAAAGGCTGTGGATGGTTGTTTGATGGGTGTTGAGTATAATAATACGCTTGTTAGCCTCCTCCTCCTCCTCTAACTAAACAATAGAGTAGTGCTATGCACGCGCGCGGCAACCTAGCAGTCCTTACACACAGATGAATACAGCGTCTATCACTTGTCAAGGTTGCTGAGTTTATCACACCGTCGTATCGCCCTGTGACAATATTTGACACCACTTCCTGGACGCGAGAATGGACCAACTATTTGAGCATGCGGATCCGTTCCCGACCACTGCTACACAACCTCAGGTGAGCATCCACGAGTCTTTGAACATGGTTACCTAAGTGTACATGCCTATGTCTTCTCACCTTGTTCGTATTACAAAATGAAAAGTAATTGCAGTGGGTGTTTGTTTTCTCAAGAAAAACAAGGGGTGCGGCAGCAGGCTCAGGCAGTCACAATGGCAGTTTATGAACCTCTGCATCATTTAATTCTATTACGTGATTTCTTAAAAGCCTGTGTATTCCAAGCATCCCTTGAGGTGTTGCAAGTCTAGCTTCTCAACAGTGACGTTCACACTAGCGGCACTAAGTACATATTTACCCTCTTATTTAAAGTAACAATGTTCTCAAAAGCTGCCATTGCTTGCGTTGGTTTATTCATCCCGTCCTCATACTATATATAACAAGCGTATTGTTTTTAACGAATTAAACGGCCACAGAACCCTCCCTCTGCCAAACGTAGCCGTAGTAAATGTCTTATTGATAGTAAATGCGTACATTTACCAAACAATAACAAAGACATCTTTGGGCGAGCAACATAAGAACGTTCAAAAATTTACACATCACTTTGATTTGAGGCTACGCACATTCACCAAAAAATATCGCACTTAGGAGAGGAACCCTATGACGACGTTTCGGTCTCTTCTGGACCACAGACGGGTAACAACTGCACTTGAATTTTTGTGTGTGAGTGTGAAGTGTTTCAGTCACGGTATTGTGATTTGTTTTGTATCATACAGAACATTTGTTTGCGAATTTGATAAAGTCTTGTGCGAAACGTCACCAACTAAGGTTCAAAATAATTGCTTTTTGTGTCCCCCCTTTACCATCGTGTCGCTGTCTCGCACCACTGATGAATAAGACATGTACAAAACCTAATTAGGATAGCCAGGTGTTGCACATGTGCCTTGTTGACCAACCTGCTGTACCTGAATGCCATTAATGTGGTGATAGCTAATACCATCAGAAATTATTCAGTGCTTTTGAAAATCCCCATTAGCCTATGACGTGCTTTGGAAAATACAATGTTAATTGCAACCATACAGACTGACGCTCAAGCCGTAACTATCAAACAAAGCTAATTACTCTTCAAAGCAACAAGCACAGTAAAAATAAAGCTTCTCAAAGTTATAATAACCTGTAATTAAATCGTTACGGCCAAAATTAGCGAGTGAGGTATCCATGGCCACAGTAACCATCTTGAGAGGTATCCCTGTCCACAGTAACCATCTTGAGAGGCATCACTGTCCACAGTAACCATCTTGAGAGGTATCCCTGTCCACAGTAACCATCTTGAGAGGCATCACTGTCCACAGTAACCATCTTGAGAGGTATCCCTGTCAACAGTAACCATCTTGAGAGGTATCCCTGTCCACAGTAACCATCTTGAGAGGTATCCCTGTCCACAGTAACCATCTTGAGAGGTATCCCTGTCCACAGTAACCATCTTGAGAGGTATCCCTGTCCACAGTAACCATCTTGAGAGGTATCCCTGTCCACAGTAACCATCTTGAGAGGTATCCCTGTCCACAGTAACCATCTTGAGAGGTATTCCTGTCCACAGTAACCATCTTGAGAGGTATCCCTGTCCACAGTAACCATCTTGAGAGGCATCCATGTCCACAGTAACCATCTTGAGAGGTATCCCTGTCCACAGTAACCGTCTTGAGAGGTATAACTGTTCACAGTAACTGTCTTGAGAGGTATAACTGTTCACAGTAACCATCTTGAGAGGTATCCCTGTCCACAGTAACCATCCTGAGTGAGGTATCCCTCTCCACAGTAACCATGTTGGAAAAATATATCTGTCCACAGTAACCCTTCAGGGAGGTATCCGTGTTCAGAGTAACTATCCAGAGGTATCACTGTTCAGAGTAACCATCCATAGATATCCCTGTTCAGAGTAACCATTTAGAGTTATCCCTGTTCAGTGTAACCATCCAGAGGTATCCCTGTACAGAGTAACCATCCAGAGAGAGAGAGAAGTATCCCTGTCCAGAGTAATCCGTTCTAAGTTCATGTGCTTCAGATACTAACCAAAAACTTAAAAGTAACATTTAAAATCTCGAAACAACACTTAGCATCACAAAGTAACATTTCTGACTAAGCAGTCAGTGATGTTGCTCCAGAAAATAGAATGGCTCATTTTAAACAAGCTCTTAATGGCTGAGACATCAACCAAGAACTAACACCATAGAAAAGGCAAAAACAAAATCACATTTGAAGTTGAAGGCTTTATTTTTTTCTGGGTGTTCCTGTGCGCGGTATTTGTGTAGTGTTCCAGGCACGGTATTGTGCGAGTGGAGGCAAGTGGTTTCTATGACTTGACGTGTTGTTGGAGTGTGAGCAAGGTAACATGAAGGGATTCAGGGAAACCGGTTGGCCGGACTTGAGTCCTGGAGATGGGAAGTACAGTGCCTGCACTCTGAAGGAGGGGTGTTAATGTTGCAGTTTTTGAACCGCAGTATTGGTGCGACTCTGGCCAGACAGTGATGGAGTGATGATGATAAAGATAGGAAGATGAGACGGTGTGTTTCCTAGGAATCTGGTATTGATGACATAGTCAACAGGTTAGATAATATCATGTCAGGTAATAGGAACAAGCCCATTATCTGTCTCAGTGCTGGTGGAAATGATATCGGGAAGGGTAGGAGAGAAGAGCTGCTACATAAGTACAGGTCAATTATAGATTTAGTTAGGTCTAATGGAGGGGTCCCAATCATATGCAGCATCTTGCCTAGAAGGGAGGTGGGCAATGAACAGATATCTAGGGCAATTGGTGTAAATTGATGGCTAGACAGGTACTGCAAGGAACTTGCAGTCCCATTCATTGATAACTGGGACAATTTCTATGGAAAACATGATATGTATGCAAGGGATGGGGTATATCTCTCTGGTGCAGGGGTGGTAGCATTAGCCAACTCGATCGAGGAGGGGGGTGTTGCTGACTTGTCCAGGTCTTTAAACTGATAGAATATAGAGGTATGGGTGTGTGTGGTAAACAATCAGGTTGGAGCACTAGGGTTGAAAACAGCAGATATTACCAGAATACCTCAGGGATATGTGTAAAAGATATTATTCATAATAAAAGTTGCTAGTAAAGGCAAAGCAACTGATCAACAAAGATAGTAGAGGGCAGCGAGTGACTATCTCCCTGAAGGTTTACTATACTAATAGTAGGAGTGTAAAAAATAAGATAGATTGGATAGGTTGGATAAATTCATGAGTGAGAGGGGTTGGATTTGAGTGGGACTCGCGCATGAGTGGGTAGAATTGTCAAAGCTTATTTCTTGGGTAGCATTGAAAATTGGGTTGAGCAAGTATTCTGTTGGTGGGACGGATTGTGAGGGACCTGCCTGGTATGGGCCAACAGGCCTGCTGCAGTGTTCCTCCTTTCTTATGTTTTTATGTTCTTAACCAACTAGAGGAACTAACCATCTTGACTTGGTTCTTGCCAACAAGGAATCACTAATTAATAATCTTGAGGTTAATGATGAGTTTGGAGAAAGCGATCACAAATCACTCGGTTTCAATATATCGTGGAATTACCCTAATAACTACAATCAAATCTCTGTCCCTGACTTCCGCTTGGCCGATTTCACAGGATTGCGGAATTACCTGGGCGAGTTGAACTGGAATGACCTGACTAGGGGTCAGGTAGGTGGTGATGATTGCCAATATGACGATTTTCAGAGCAAAGTTCTAGCTGCCCAGACAACTTTTGTTTCAAATAGAGAAATTAGATCAAGAAAAAATGATCCAAAATGGATAAACAATAGATTAAAACACCTCATTAGTCAAAAGAGAGGCATTTATCAGCAAATCAAAGCACGAAATAAAAAAAAGGGGGGAATAAGAAAAGCAAAGAGATTATGAGGTTAAAGTCGCAAGGGATTCGAAAAGTAACCCAAAAAGTTTCTTTCAGGTATACAGAAGTAAGATTATGGCTGCTTAAAAGTCACTCAGGTCAGCTCACCGACAGTGATAAGGAAATGTGTAGAATTTTTAACACTTATTTTCTCAGTTTTTATGCAATAATATACTAGTAAAATTCCACCAATAATAAACTATGTTTAACTGAACAACGATAAATTATGCACGATCCAAGTCACTAGTGATATGGTTCTCAGACAAATAGATAAATTAAAACCTATCAAATCCCTGGACCCTGATGAACTGTTCGTAAGGGTTTTAAAGAAATGTAAGGTGAAACTTAGCCAACCTTTGCTAGTCTTTTCAACATATCTCTACAAACTGGCACAGTACCAGATAAGTGGAAAATATCAAATGTGATACCTATCTACAAAGCAGGTGACAGATCCTTAGCTTCAAACTACAGACCAATAAGCTTAACCTCCATAGTGGGAAAATTAATGGAATCTATAACTGCCGAGACTATTCGTAGCCACCTCGAAATACATAAATTGATTAATGAATCTCAGCACGGTTTTACAAAGAGGCGTTCCTGCCCTTTATAAAACTTTGTGGCACTGCAGAAGGCCTACTGGCCCATACACGGCAGGTCCTTATCAAAACCACCACTACCCAAAGCTACCCAAGAATTTACTCCTGTGTAGATGAATGGTTCAGAGAACCGACAAGTTGATAAATTAGACACATATGCAACACTTGGGAATCTTTATTGAGAAAACGTTTCGCCACACAGTGGCTTCATCAGTCCAATACAAAGGAGAATCGTATAGACTGATGAAGCCACTGTGTGGCGAAACGTTTCCTCAATAAAGATACCCAAGTGTTGCATATGTGTCTAATTTATCAATTTACTACCGTACCCACGACATTAATCAAACCCAGCCCCTCCCACTCATATTTCTCCAATCTCTTTTTAAAGCCACCCAAGGTCCTAGCCTCTATCACCCTACTCGGAAGATTGTTCCACGCATCTACAACTCTGTTCGAAAACCAGTACTTTCTAAATCTAATTTTATCCAATTTAAATCCGTTATTTCTGGTTCTTACCTGGTTCGACATCCTCAGTACTTTATTAATATCATCTTTATTTATGCCCATCATCTACTTATACACCTCCATGATATCTCTCCTCATTCTACGTCTCTCCAGGGAGTGAAGATTCAAGGCTCCAAGTATCTTCATACGGGAGATTCCTTATACAGTAAATCATTTTAGTCAATCTTCTCTGTATGTTCTACAATGAGTCTATATCCATCCTATAGTAAGGAGACCAAAACTGAGCTGCATAATCCAAATGAGGTCTCACTAGTGATGTATAGAGCTGTAAAATAACTTTTGGACTTCTGTTGCTTATACTTCTTGAAATAAATCCTAGTAATCTGTTAGCCTTATTGCGCACACTTAGGCACTGTTGTCTTGGCTTTAGATTTCTGTTTACCATGACTCCCAAGTCTTTTTCACATTCTGTATGATCAAGCTCTACTTCACCTAGTTTATAACTTGTATTAATGTAGAGGAATGGTTCAGAGAACCGACAAATTGATAAATTAGACACATATGCAACACTTGGGTATCTTTATTGAGGAAACATTTCGCCACACAGTGGCTTCATCAGTCCATACAAAGGAGAATCGTGAAGAACAGGAGGAGTTTGAGGTAATCAGTCCCTCAACCTTGAGTCGATGTTGTCAGTCCATCAATCTTGAAAAGAATACAGCATATGTGCGAAGAAGTAGCTTATATACCGTAGGCAGGAGAGGTGCAGCAGTCGTAGATGGTGTCACATTTGAACCATTCCTCTACATCCTGTCTGACACAGCAACATCTTGAGATCTTAATAAAGGGAATTCTTCACTTGCCTAACCCTTGGGCACGACCTACTTCCACATTGGTCAAATGTGACACCATCTACGACTGCTGCACCTCTCCTGCCTACGGTATATAAGCTACTTCTTCGCACATATGCTGTATTCTTTTCAAGATTGATGGACTGACAACATCGACTCAAGGTTGAGGGACTGATTACCTCAAACTCCTCCTGTTCTTCACGATTCTCCTTTGTATGGACTGATGAAGCCACTGTGTGGCGAAATGTTTCCTCAATAAAGATACCCAAGTGTTGCATATGTGTCTAATTTATCAATTTGTATTAATATTGGTAGAATTACCGACAAAATGTTAAGTAAAAGGACACAATTGCAACTAATGTGACATTTTATTGTGGCAACGTTTCGCTCTCCAGGAGATTTGTCGAGGGTTATTTTCATTCCCAAGGACTAGGACTTTACACTTGTCCACATAGAACTTCATCTGCCACTTTTCAGACCAAAACATTAATTTGTCCAAATCCTCCTGGAGTTCACTGGTATCCTCCTCAGAATGAATCATACGGCCTATTTTTGTGTCAACAAATTCCTTCATTTAGGTCATTATTGTAAATTATGAACAACAATGCGCCTAAAACTGATCCTTGTGGAACGCCACTAGTGACTAATTCATATTCAGATTTGACCCCATTAATGGAAACTGCTTTCTATTGGTAAGCCATGCCTCTATCCATGCTAGAACTTTACCTCCTATACCATGAGCTGCCACCTTTCTTAAGAGTCTCTTGTGAGGTACTCTATCGAAGGCTTTACTGAAATCCAAGTAAACTATATCATATTCTTTATCACTGTCTACTGCCTCAAATGTTTTATTGAAAAACGTCAGTAAATTTGTCAGGCAGGAACGACCTCTCGTGAACCCATGCTGAGATTCATTAATCAAATTATGTTCTTCAAGGTGACTTCTAATAATATCAGCTATAATTGATTCCAATAATTTGCCTACTTTAAACGTCAGGCTTATTGGACGGTAATTCGATGGAATGGATTTATCCCCTGATTTGAATATAGGAACTACATTAGCTATCTTCCACATCTCTGGCACAACACCAGTTAGGATGGACACATTAAACACATTCGTTAATGGCTGACTAAGTTCCATCTTACATTCTTTAAGTACCCGAAAACAACTTCGTCCGGGACTATTTTGCTTCATTTTTATCTGTTTAATAACCATGTCCTCGACATAATATTAGTTAATTTGAATTTAGGAACTGAATAATTTTAATTTCTAGAATCTCATTTACGTCTTCTTGTGTAAAGACTGACAAAAAATAGTCATTAAATAGAGAACACATTTCCAGTTCGTTATCCGTCAGCTGTCCATTCCCAATTTTCAGAGGTCCTACCTTTTCCCTCACCTTCGTCCTATACACTTGAAAGAACCATTTTGGATTAGTCTTTGATTCATTAGCAACCTTAATCTCATAGTCACGTTTAGCCTTTCTAATCCCCTTTTTTACTTCTCTTTTAAACTGAACATATTGGTCAATAAGGTTAACCTCTCCTCTTTTGATGCGCCTATAAATTCCTCTTTTCTCTCCTAATAGATGTTTTAGCCACCTGTTAATCCATTTGTGGAATATATATACTCTGAGCACATTGTACATTATTAAGAAAAAGTTCATAAACGCAGATCCCTTCGTAATCGTAAGTATGATCATCGTCAATAAAATTATTAACTAGATTACCCCAATCGAGATTAGACAGGTGTTCCCCTAAGTCCAGTAGCAAGACGTACCTGAAATCTTGCAAGTTTATGAGACAGAAAAAAGACACCAGCAATCCTACCATCATGTAAAACAAATACAGGCTTTCGTTTTACACTCACTTGGCAGGACGGTAGTACCTCCCTGGGTGGTTGCTGTCTACCAACCTACTACCACAGGACGGTAGTACCTCCCTGGGTGGTTGCTGTCTACCAACCTACTACCTAAGAAACTTTATATCATGTCGATTTGAAGCTACCCAGAGCATCATTGTGGTCACACAATGAATGTACTACCCAGAGCATCATTGTGGTCACACAATGAATGTACTACCCAGAGCATCATTGTGGTTACATATAATGAATGTACTACCCAGAGCATCATTGTGGTCACACAATGAATGTACTACCCAGAGCATCATTGTGGTTACATATAATGAATGTACTACCCAGAGCATCATTGTGGTTACATATAATGAATGTACTACCCAGAGCATCATTGTGGTAACATATAATGAATGTACTACCCAGAGAATCATTGTGGTAACATAATGAATGTACTACCCAGAGCATCATTGTGGTTACATATAATGAATGTACTACCCAGAGCATCATTGTGGTAACATATAATGAATGTACTACCCAGAGCATCATTGTGGTCACATATAATGAATGTACTACCCAGAGCATCATTGTGGTAACATATAATGAATGTACTACCCAGAGCATCATTGTGGTAACATATAATGAATGTACTACCCAGAGCATCATTGTGGTAACATATAATGAATGTACTACCCAGAGCATCATTGTGGTAACATAATGAATGTACTACCCAGAGCATCATTGTGGTTACATATAATGAATGTACTACCCAGAGCATCATTGTGGTAACATATGAATGTACTACCCAGAGCATCATTGTGGTAACATAATGAATGTACTACCCAGAGCATCATTGTGGTAACATATAATGAATGTACTCACCCAGAGCATCATTGTGGTACATATAATGAATGTACTACCCAGAGCATCATTGTGGTAACATATAATGAATGTACTAACCAGAGCATCATTGTGGTAACATAATGAATGTACTACCCAGAGCATCATTGTGGTAACATATAATGAATGTACTACCCAGAGCATCATTGTGGTAACATATAATGAATGTACTACCCAGAGCATCATTGTGGTAACATATAATGAATGTACTACCCAGAGCATCATTGTGGTAACATATAATGAATGTACTACCCAGAGCATCATTGTGGTAACATAATGAATGTACTACCCAGAGCATCATTGTGGTAACATAATGAATGTACTACCAGAGCATCATTGTGGTAACTATAATGAATGTACTACCCAGAGCATCATTGTGGTAACATATAATGAATGTACTACCCAGAGCATCATTGTGGTTACATATAATGAATGTACTACCCAGAGCATCATTGTGGTAACATATAATGAATGTACTACCCAGATCATCATTGTGGTTACATATAATGAATGTACTACCCAGAGCATCATTGTGGTAACATATAATGAATGTACTACCCAGAGCATCATTGTGGTAACATAATGAATGTACTACCCAGAGCATCATTGTGTACATAATGAATGTACTACCAGAGCATCATTGTGGTAACATAATGAATGTACTACCCAGAGCATCATTGTGGTAACATAATGAATGTACTACCCAGAGCATCATTGTGGTAACATAGTGAATGTACTACCCAGAGCATCATTGTGGTTACATATAATGAATGTACTACCCAAAGCATCATTGTGGTAACATAATGAATGTACTACCCAGAGCATCATTGTGGTTACATATAATGAATGTACTACCCAGAGCATCATTGTGGTTACATATAATGAATGTACTACCCAGAGCATCATTGTGGTTACATATAATGAATGTACTACCCAGAGCATCATTGTGGTTACATATAATGAATGTACTACCCAGAGCATCATTGTGGTAACATAATGAATGTACTACCCAGAGCATCATTGTGGTTACATATAATGAATGTACTACCCAGAGCATCATTGTGGTTACATATAATGAATGTACTACCCAGAGCATCATTGTGGTTACATATAATGAATGTACTACCCAGAGCATCATTGTGGTAACATATGAATGTACTACCCAGAGCATCATTGTGGTAACATAATGATAATGTGTACAAGAGACATCATTGTGGTAACATATAATGAATGTACTACCCAGAGCATCATTGTGGTAACATAATGAATGTACTACCCAGAGCATCATTGTGGTAACATATAATGAATGTACTAACCAGAGCATCATTGTGGTAACATAATGAATGTACTACCCAGAGCATCATTGTGGTAACATAATGAATGTACTACCCAGAGCATCATTGTGGTAACATAATGAATGTACTACCCAGAGCAGCATAGTGGTAAAATATAATGAATGTACTAACCAGAGCATCATTGGGTTACATAAATGAATGTACTACCAGAGCATCATTGAGGTTACATATGAATAAACTACCCAGAGCATCATTGTGGTTACATATAATGAATGTACTACCCAGAGCATCATTGGGTTACATATAATGAATGTACTACCCAGAGCATCATTGTGGTACATATAATGAATGTACTACCCAGAGCATCATTGTGGTAACATAATGAATGTACTAACCAGAGCATCATTGTGGTAACATATAATGAATGTACTAACCAGAGCATCATTGTGGTAACAATGAATGTACTACCCAGAGCATCATTGTGGTAACATATAATGAATGTACTACCCAGAGCATCATTGTGGTAACATATAATGAATGTACTACCAGAGCATCATTGTGGTAACATATGAATGACTACCCAGAGCATCATTGTGGTAATATAATGATGATACAAATATTAAAATATGAATGTACTACCCAGATCATCATTGTGGTTACATATAATGAATGACTACCCAGAGCATCATTGTGGTAACATATAATGAATGTACTACCCAGACATCATTGTGGTACATAATGAATGTACTACCCAGAGCATCATTGGGGTTTACATATAATGAATGTACTACCCAAGCATCATTGTGGTAACATAATGAATGTACTACCCAGAGCATCATTGTGGTTACATATAATGAATGTACTACCCAGAGCATCATTGTGGTTACATATAATGAATGTACTACCCAGAGCATCATTGTGGTTACATATAATGAATGTACTACCCAGAGCATCATTGTGGTAACATAATGAATGTACTACCCAGAGCATCATTGTGGTTACATATAATGAATGTACTACCCAGAGCATCATTGTGGTTACATATAATGAATGTACTACCCAGAGCATCATTGTGGTTACATATAATGAATGTACTACCCAGAGCATCATTGTGGTAACATATGAATGTACTACCCAGAGCATCATTGTGGTAACATAATGAATGTACTACCCAGAGCATCATTGTGGTAACATATAATGAATGTACTACCCAGAGCATCATTGTGGTAACATAATGAATGTACTACCCAGAGCATCATTGTGGTAACATATAATGAATGTACTAACCAGAGCATCATTGTGGTAACATAATGAATGTACTACCCAGAGCATCATTGTGGTAACATAATGAATGTACTACCCAGAGCATCATTGTGGTAACATATAATGAATGTACTACCCAGAGCATCATTGGGGTTACATATAATGAATGTACTACCCAGAGCATCATTGAGGTTACATATAATAAACTACCCAGAGCATCATTGTGGTAACATAATGAATGTACTACCCAGAGCATCATTGGGGTTACATATAATGAATGTACTACCCAGAGCATCATTGTGGTAACATATAATGAATGTACTACCCAGAGCATCATTCTGGTAGCATATAATGAATGTACTACCCAGAGCATCATTGTGGTAACATATAATGAATGTACTACCCAGAGCATCATTGTGGTAACATATAATGAATGTACTCCCCAGAGCATCATTGGGGTCACACAATAACATTGAGATCACAGATTATCAGCGTATGGGAGTTTTGTTTTTTCTTCGCCAATTCAACAGTGCTCAACAGGTTGAGTACTCTTCAAAACTGGTTTAAAAACAGTAAACGAGCAGCACTAATGTACACCATCACTGAAAGTTTGATTTTGATCCTAAGAGGCATTCTCAAATTATGACACCAAACCCGCTCACCTGAAACCTAGTGCGATTCACAGATTCTAATTCTTTTACTTAGTCAGTGTTACAGTGGTTATTATACGTGGCAGAGAATAACGAGTGAAGAAATGTGATGGTATGAGAGGTATGATTCAGAGAGGGGAAGAGGGTTCGGGACCATTTAGTTATTAGAAAAACCTTGAGCATACGTCATTAGGACGTATAAATTTGGGTTGCATGGAAGTTGTAGGGAACGTCCCAGGAAAGTTCCGCCACACAGTGGCTTCTTCAGTCCAATGCAGAAAAAGGGGAGAATAAGAGGAGTTCAAGGTAATCAGTCCCTCAGCCTTGAGTCGATGTATTCAGTCCATCAATCTTGAGAAATGTGCAGCATATTCGCATATATACTAACGAGAGGTGAGGTAAATCACTGGTAGGTGGAGTCACTAGAGAACAAAGGCACTAGTGCATGTTGGTCGTGTCTATAGAGTTGAGAGGTTTTGAAGAAATTCCTGCATCAAGATCCCAAGATGTTGTGTCTGACAGGAAGTGAAGAATAACCAGTTTACAAAACCCACACCTTCATAAATGAGACACTTGCAAAATTTGGATACCTTTATTCTGGAAACGTTTCGCCACAGTGGCTTCTTTTCTACATTGGACTGAAGAAGCCACTGTGTGGCGAAACGTTTCCTTAATAAAGATATCCAAATGTTGCAAAAGTGTCTCATTTATCAACGTATCGGTTTTGTAAGCCATTTATTCAGGTCCCAGGAAGGTTTGGAGAGGAAGTGTGTGAAGTAGGTTTCAAGAACATAACAAAATAATGCAGTTGGCCTTCTGGTGCAGTCTAGGCCTGAACACTAAGTCGGATCATAGTTATGCACATTGATAGGTCATCGTTGGAGCATGATGTCTGCAATTCTTGAAAGGATATAAAATTGCTAATTGAGTGGCAAAGTCTGATGAAGCTGCCACTATTAGAAGTAACTTGCTTTTATCTAGGAATTGACAGTATATTAGTTATCGCTTTATCATCCATATGTTATTGTTGGACTTAATAGATATTTCTAGGAACTTTTTTATGGCCACACCATTAATGCTTAAAGCTACAGCATGGTGGCTCATACAAAATACTCGTCTCATATTAAAGTGGAGACGAAACTAAACCTCGGTGTGGTGACCCGTGGCCTGGTGGCTAAAGCTCTCGCTTCACATATCGAGGGTCCGAGTTCGATTCCCGGCGAGGGTAGAAACATTGGGCGTGTTTATTTACACAGGTTGTCTATCTTCACCCATCAGTATAAAATGGGTACATGGGTGTTAGTGGACTGGTGTGGGTCGCATCCTGGGACAAAATTGACCTAAATTGCCCGAAATGTTCTGCATAACAAGCGGCTTTCTATGTGGTAGTATGTCATTGATATCAGCTAGGCTTGTATTGCTTGTACATGTACTTGTAGAAATAAAGATATTAAGAGTGGTATTGCCCAAGTGACACTGGGGTGTCATAGTCTGGAACAGAACTCTTCTCCGGGCTGAGGGACTCACCACCTCATAACTACATCTTCAATGCTTGATTACATCGTCTTTGCATCTCTTTTGCTGCCTCCTCTGAATTCTTTACTTTGCTTCTACTGCTGCTGCCTCTGTATTTGACCCAAGAAGCCTACTGTGCTGGCGAAACGTTTCCGAATGAAGATAATTGTCTTATCAAAGTGTCGGTATTGTATAGCAGGCAGCATCGACCACTGGCTTACACCTGGTGGTCTTAATGGTCCGAGTGGGTACATGAGACCAAGTGCGCTCATTCCAACCTTTCTTATAAATATTACAATGATAGGTTTCATTAATTACGAAATATTAGGATCAATTTCATTAATTACAAAAAATAGGATCGGTTTCATTAATCACAAAATATTAGGATTAGTTTCATTAATTACAAAAATATAGGATCGGTTTCATTAATTACGACTTATTCGTTGTACAGTTAGTATGGTGATACACTATTTTTTTATTATAATTTATGATGGGAAGTTAATTCCCATCATAAATTATAATAAAAAAAATATTGTATCACCGAAATATTATTATTTTAATACTGAAGTGCTAAACTCGTACTTCCCGTAACTGTATATTGTGTCCAGCATCTCTAGGCTTGTATAATTATATCTTTCTGCTAATGATATGCTACTGTATACCAGCCATTATGCATACCTTCCACGTCTGTGACTCGTAGCTTAGCATGCACGTCAATAAAACTATTTTTTACCTCTCACGTCCCTCCACTAGGCTATAACGCTGACATAGAGCACCAAGACCTCTACAAGTTGGGCATTGTTGTGTGGATCATGCTAGCACTCGGCTACTGGTTCTTACTCCATAGCTTTCTTCAGAAGGCCCTCAGAAAGAACGTCCCTCAGAGAATCAAGAAATCAATCAGACGCTCCACGAGAATTAAGAGGCAATCAGAATTCTTCAGGCAGCTAGTTGGCAAGGTAAGAGTCTCTTAACGTGAAGTTTACTTAGATGTCATACATCTTTGAGGGGCTGGATTTTTAATTTCCATTTATTTGCAAGTAGCTGGAAAATGAACATATTTAAAAATGTAATGCGCGGTGGAAATTCGAAATAGTATATTTCTAAAACGAATTTATAGTGCAAATCTCGATTTTTTATGAGACTAAAGGACACCGGACACTTTTAAACCAATAAATCTGCAAGGAAATCGTACTGTCCTATCTGTATGCTTATAAATGAACTGTTTAAATCTTCCAACTTTTCTATTGCTTTCTCTGTACTAAGCTGTAACTATTCTCACATAATAGCATAGACGTGGCTAAGTCACGGCTCGGTACGGCTGTACTAAGCTGTAACTATTCTCACATAATAGCATAGACGTGGCTAAGTCGGACTACTAGCTGTAACTATTCCACATAAGTACTAGCGCCATACTAAGCTGAACTATTCTCATAATAGCATAGACGTGGCTAGTCACGGCTCGTACGCTGTACTAAGCTGTAACTATTCTCACATAATAGCATAGACGTGGCTAAGTCACGGCTCGGTACGGCTGTACTAAGCTGTAACTATTCTCACATAATAGCATAGACGTGGCTAAGTCACGGCTCGGTACGGCTGTACTAAGCTGTAACTATTCTCACATAATAGCATAGACGTGGCTAAGTCACGGCTCGGTACGGCTGTACTAAGCTGTAACTATTCTCACATAATAGCATAGACGTGGCTAAGTCACGGCTCGGTACAGCTGTACTAAGCTGTAACTATTCTCACATAATAGCATAGACGTGGCTAAGTCACGGCTCGGTACGGCTGTACTAAGCTGTAACTATTCTCACATAATAGCATAGACGTGGCTAAGTCACGGCTCGGTACGGCTGTACTAAGCTGTAACTATTCTCACATAATAGCATAGACGTGGCTAAGTCACGGCTCGGTACGGCTGTACTAAGCTGTAACTATTCTCACATAATAGCATAGACGTGGCTAAGTCACGGCTCGGTACGGCTGTACTAAGCTGTAACTATTCTCACATAATAGCATAGACGTGGCTAAGTCACGGCTCGGTACGGCTGTACTAAGCTGTAACTATTCTCACATAATAGCATAGACGTGGCTAAGTCACGGCTCGGTACGGCTGTACTAAGCTGTAACTATTCTCACATAATAGCATAGACGTGGCTAAGTCACGGCTCGGTACGGCTGTACTAAGCTGTAACTATTCTCACATAATAGCATAGACGTGGCTAAGTCACGGCTCGGTACGGCTGTACTAAGCTGTAACTATTCTCACATAATAGCATAGACGTGGCTAAGTCACGGCTCGGTACGGCTGTACTAAGCTGTAACTATTCTCACATAATAGCATAGACGTGGCTAAGTCACGGCTCGGTACGCTGTACTAAGCTGTAACTATTCTCACATAATAGCATAGACGTGGCTAAGTCACGGCTCGGTACGGCTGTACTAAGCTGTAACTATTCTCACATAATAGCATAGACGTGGCTAAGTCACGGCTCGGTACGGCTGTACTAAGCTGTAACTATTCTCACATAATAGCATAGACGTGGCTAAGTCACGGCTCGGTACGGCTGTACTAAGCTGTAACTATTCTCACATAATAGCATAGACGTGGCTAAGTCACGGCTCGTACGGCTGTACTAAGCTGTAACTATTCTCACATAATAGCATAGACGTGGCTAAGTCACGGCTCGTACGGCTGTACTAAGCTGTAACTATTCTCACATAATAGCATAGACGTGGCTAAGTCACGGCTCGGTACGCTGTACTAAGCTGTAACTATTCTCACATAATAGCATAGACGTGGCTAAGTCACGGCTCGGTACGGCTGTACTAAGCTGTAACTATTCTCACATAATAGCATAGACGTGGCTAAGTCACGGCTCGGTACGCTGTACTAAGCTGTAACTATTCTCACATAATAGCATAGACGTGGCTAAGTCACGGCTCGGTACGGCTGTACTAAGCTGTAACTATTCTCACATAATAGCATAGACGTGGCTAAGTCACGGCTCGGTACGGCTGTACTAAGCTGTAACTATTCTCACATAATAGCATAGACGTGGCTAAGTCACGGCTCGGTACGGCTGTACTAAGCTGTAACTATTCTCACATAATAGCATAGACGTGGCTAAGTCACGGCTCGGTACGGCTGTACTAAGCTGTAACTATTCTCACATAATAGCATAGACGTGGCTAAGTCACGGCTCGGTACGGCTGTACTAAGCTGTAACTATTCTCACATAATAGCATAGACGTGGCTAAGTCACGGCTCGCGCTGTACTAAGCTGTAACTATTCTCACATAATAGCATAGACGTGTAAGTCACGGCTCAGTACGCTGTACTAGCTGTAACTATTCTCACATAATAGCATAGACGTGGCTAAGTCACGGCTCGGTACGGCTGTACTAGTGTAACTATTCCCCAGGTTTAGCTTAAGTCACGGCTCGGTACGGCTGACTAGCGTAACTATTCTCCATATAGCTAGACGGGCTAAGTCACGGCTCGTACGCTGTACTAGCTGTAACTATTCTCCTAATAGCATGACTGGTAGTCATGTACGCTGTACTAGCAACATTAGTAAACGTGTGCTAATCACGGCTCACAGTGTCAGGTGACTTGTAGACGCCTCTGGATAGTCTTACTGAGCAACATTAAACCCAGTCTTATCTCACTTTACTTTATAAAATGGTATAGCAGTCTTCATTATTTTTTATATTCTGCATATATATGTTTAGGTGTACATGTTTACTGTACATGTGAATTAAAATTATATTCACATTCCCATATCTGTTAAAAATGAGCATGTATGTTTTATTACTAATATATGTAATTATCTTATGCTTTCGTCAAAATTCTTCCAGCTATTCCTCATTGCATTACTTCCAAAAAAAAAAATGAACTAAGAAAAGCTTCAACTGTGTCATCACTTTCATCTTTATTACTTTATTTCACATTTTCAATCCCTTTATCACTTGCATATATATCTTCCCCGTCCCAGCTTCGCCCATCGGTATTTAGCAGTCTTAGTGAGACCGGAATTGCTCCCAATCTTGTACATAAATTAAAAGTAAGTAACATATTAAATGACTAAGTGCAAGAGCTCGTAGCAGAAAATTGATACCTTAGCTATGGCACAGAGTGAAGGTTTCCAACTGTTTAATTAGTGCTTGTCAAGTGCATGTTCTTTATACTAGAGTGAAAGATGCGCTTTGAATGCATTTCAAAATATTGACGACCTTTATAGGCTTGGCGAAGAAAAAATATAAGTCTCAAGAAGATCTTCCAGGTTCTTCCTGAGAGTTCATGTATAAAGTTTACCTGTGCTTTATAAAGTATGAATTAAACTATATATATATATATATATATATATATATATATATATATATATATATATATATATATATATATATAATCTTAGTATGGGGTCCACCTCTGGTGCAAATTGTGGGACCCACAGTCTCGGAGGAAAAATATTTGGATTTCTTTCTAAAGCCATTTGAATATTCCACTTCCTTTACCACATTCTTTTTACCAATGGACATAATTTATTACATAATATGGTACACAAGATTTAAAGGATACATTGTTGATATAAAGATGGCAAATGACGCCAAATGACTTTGAAAAGGCGATAAATGACATGCCCATGCACTCTGCCCCAGGCCCAGACTCCTGGAACTCCATGTTCATGAAGAATTGCAAGAAGCCCCTATCACGTGGTGCATTGATATAAAAATCGCTTGAGAGGTCAGAACATACAGGATATTGAAATAGCTTGAATTCATGCTTGAGGCTCTCTGACGTGCCCAGGCTGGGAAAGAAACATGGCTTGTAAACTAGGCTGCCCAGTCTTATGTGGTATTTGTGATGGCCGAGGGGTCCAGAGCGCTGCCTGGGAATCTTGTCTGTCCCATAAGCAGTATCGAGTCCTGCTGACTGCGATCTATATATATATATATATATATATATATATATATATATATAGCCTAGGATACAAATGATATATTATAATGGCAACACTAAGGAGCTGAAACAAAAAATCAGCTGTTATGAGATCCTTGGTTTTCCAAGTGAGTTTATTGTTCATTTTCCTCACGAGTTGAAAGTCCTCCAGGATATGGGAATAAGGTGTAGTGATGAACAAGGCCCATTATATTTTCTAGACCTTTTGAAACTCTCAAAGCTGGCAGATACACCCTTTGCTTCTATTTATTACTCATAGGTGTCTGCCATTGTACATGTATATGTTTCAATGAACACCTTATGTTTACCATCTGTGCAGGGTTGCATGGCAACTCCATCTGGAAGTTTTATGGTTGTAATGAGGTCTATATGGTGGAGGTCCATCTGTGCTGGGCAGTGGGCTGTACTATGACTTCTCTCAGTTTGGTTAAATTCTTCATGATCTTCACCTTGGATCTGTGGTGTAAAACACCATGGAGTTGGAATCGGTCTCCCTGCAGACCGATTCTGTCTTCCCATTCATATCCTCACTGTGTTCAGCGAGGATATGGAGGGGAAGGCGAATGAGTGCACCAACAGGAATAGTCAAGAGTCGAGGGAAGAAATTAAGGGTAAGCAGTGATAAATCCTCTGCATAAGAGGCTTTCACCGCTAGAGGATTTCCTATTTAGAAGGCTTGTGTTTCTCACTGCCTGTCCCTGCTCCTTCACCACGAACGGATCTCCATGTAGCTGGTCAAACCGCTGATGATTTTCCCCATACTGAAGAGAAAGTTAGCAAGGTCACTGCAGAACTCCCAAGTTATAGCTGATTTTACATACTGGAAGTGTTATATGGCCAGCAAGCCAGGAAGAGTGCGTGTTTTATCTGGCCAGGAAGAGTGCGTGTTTTATCTGGCCAGGAAGAGTGCGTGTTTTATCTGGCCAGCAAGCCAGGAAGAGTGCGTGTTTTATCTGGCCAGGAAGAGTGCGTGTTTTACCTGGCCAGGTTCGATGCAAGGAAAGATATGGCTGCAATAATTAAGATGTTAGCATCCCAGACTACAACACATAGAGAGGGAAAGATATGGCTGCAATAATTAAGATGCTAGCATCCCAGACTACAACACATAGAGAGGGAAAGATATGGCTGCAATAATTAAGATGCTAGCATCCCAGACTACAACACATAGAGAGGGAAAGATATGGCTGCAATAATTAAGATGCTAGCATCCCAGACTACAACACATAGAGAGGGAATTGAACACTAGATGTAGCCCCAGACTCAACACATGAGAGGAAGATATGGCTGCAATAATTAAGATGTAGCATCCAGACTCAACACATAGAGAGAAGTATGGCTGCAATAATTAGATGCTAGCTCCAGACCAACAGATGAGAGTAGGCGCAAAGACTGATGTACGCAGAGTGGCAATAATGTAGATGCTGCGCAACACTGAGACAGTAGCTGCAACTGATGTACCAGCAACACTGAGAGGAAAGATATGGCGCAATAATTAAGATGCAGCATAGCTGACAACACTGATAGGAGGAATGCATGTACTGGCTGCAATAATTAAGATGCTAGCATCCGCAACTGATGACAACAGTAGCGAGAACGATATGGCAAGCTGCAATCACTGATGTAGCATAGCTAGCAACACTGATGTACGCGAGTATGTGCAGCAACACTGATGTACGCAGTAGCTGCGCAACACTGAGAGGAATGATACGCAGTAGCTGCAACTGATGTACCAGTAGCTGCAACCATGTCGCAGTAGTGCTAGCAACACTGAGTAGGCAGTATGGCTGCAATGATGTGCAGTACCCAGATACAACACTGAGAGAGTATGGCTGCAACACTGATGTAGCAGACTGACAACACGATAGAGAGGGAAATGATATACGCATAGCTGCGAAATAGATGCAGTAGCTCGCGCAACACTGATGTGAAGTAGCTGCAACACTATGTCGCATAGCTGTGCAACATGACCAGTAGCTGGCAACACATTAGCAGAGGCACACGTGATAGATAGGCTGCAACACTGATGTACAGTAGCTGCATAGTACCAGACTCAACACGATTACGCAGTAGGTGCAACACTGATGACGCTAGCTGAGCAACATGATGACGATAGCTGTACACTTGTCGCAGAGCTTACAACACTGATGTACGCAGAGCTGGCAACACTGATGTACGGTAGCTGGCAACACTGATGTACGACGTAGCTGGCAACACTGATGTACGCAGTAGCTGGCAACACTGATGACGCAGTAGCTGGCAACACTGATGTACGCAGTAGCTGGCAACACTGATGTACGCAGTAGCTGTGCAACACTGATGTACGCAGTAGCTGTGCAACACTGATGTACGCAGTAGCTGTGCAACACTGATGTACGCAGTAGCTGTGCAACACTGATGTACGCAGTAGCTGCGCAACACTGATGTACGCAGTAGCTGCGCAACACTGATGTACGCAGTAGCTGCGCAACACTGATGTACGCAGTAGCTGCGCAACACTGATGTACGCAGTAGCTGCGCAACACTGATGTACGCAGTAGCTGCGCAACACTGATGTACGCAGTAGCTGCGCAACACTGATGTACGCAGTAGCTGCGCAACACTGATGTACGCAGTAGCTGCGCAACACTGATGTACGCAGTAGCTGTGCAACACTGATGTACGCAGTAGCTGTGCAACACTGATGTACGCAGTAGCTGTGCAACACTGATGTACGCAGTAGCTGTG
Source organism: Cherax destructor (assembly GCA_009830355.1). Lineage (NCBI taxonomy): Eukaryota > Metazoa > Arthropoda > Malacostraca > Decapoda > Parastacidae > Cherax > Cherax destructor. The sequence continues at coordinate 21,409 of WNWK01010293.1, read as the reverse complement.
CAACACTGATGTACGCAGTAGCTGTGCAACACTGATGTACGCAGTAGCTGTGCAACACTGATGTACGCAGTAGCTGTGCAACACTGATGTACGCAGTAGCTGTGCAACACTGATGTACGCAGTAGCTGTGCAACACTGATGTACGCAGTAGCTGTGCAACACTGATGTACGCAGTAGCTGTGCAACACTGATGTACGCAGTAGCTGTGCAACACTGATGTACGCAGTAGCTGTGCAACACTGATGTACGCAGTAGCTGTGCAACACTGATGTACGCAGTAGCTGTGCAAAACTGATATACGCAGTAGCTGTGCAACACTGATGTACGCAGCTGTGCAACACTGATGTACGCAGTAGCTGTGCAACACTGATGTACGCAGTAGCTGTGCAACACTGATGTACGCAGTAGCTGTGCAACACTGATGTACGCAGTAGCTGCGCAACACTGATGTACGCAGTAGCTGTGCAACACTGATATACGCAGTAGCTGAGCAACACTGATGTACGCAGTAGCTGTGCAACACTGATGTACGCAGTAGCTGTGCAACACTGATGTACTCAGTAGCTGTGCAACACTGATGTACGCAGTAGCTGCGCAACACTGATGTACGCAGTAGCTGTGCAACACTGATGTACGCAGTAGCTGTGCAACACTGATGTACGCAGTAGCTGTGCAACACTGATGTACGCAGTAGCTGAGCAACACTGATATACGCAGTAGCTGTGCAACACTGATGTACGCAGTAGCTGTGCAACACTGATGTACGCAGTAGCTGTGCAACACTGATGTACGCAGTAGCTGTGCAACACTGATGTACGCAGTAGCTGTGCAACACTGATGTACGCAGTAGCTGTGCAACACTGATGTACGCAGTAGCTGTGCAACACTGATGTACGCAGTAGCTGTGCAACACTGATGTACGCAGTAGCTGTGCAACACTGATGTACGCAGTAGCTGCGCAACACTGATGTACGCAGTAGCTGCGCAACACTGATGTACGCAGTAGCTGTGCAATATCCAAGTATTTGGAAATAATGAAAGAAGAATGAGCAAAATTCCATAAGAGAAATACGTTGCCGATCAAAAGAGGCTTTACCAGGGATCTATGAGGAATACAGAAATAGACAGTATAATAACCTATGTGACATGTCAAGATATCTTATTAATGAAAATAAGATACCACTTATACTAAGCAAATTTCCTAAATTTGCTTGTAACAGATAAGTGAACTATAGATATAAATCCAAATGTACAATTGTTAACCCTTTTGGGGGCCTAGATCCTAGGCCTTTTGTGTATCCATATGCTCTTGCGCTACCGTCCACAGGATGGATATGGGGTGCCCAATAAACTAGCCACTTCGGTGGCAAAATCTAATCTAATCTATGGTGCCACGGCCCTTCCTATAGACAAAATTATGAGGGTCTCCCCCTGTGTCACTAGCTTCATATGTTTTAACAATTCACAAATGTTTAACGATTTACACTGTCCTCTGGATGGACAATGAGAATACCGTCAAGCACCCCAGAGTATATGAAGTAATTACAGTTACAAATCTATATCCTGTTCCACTAAGCCTAGTCACTGACAACTGAACACTCACTATTGTAATGATTAAAGTTGTGTATCCTCTTTTTCACAGAATTTACATGAGGAGACTCACTGTGACACATAATCTAGACGTTTTATATCACCCATACACATGGCTTTCTGATGAGAACAAATCACAGTGCTTGGTACTAGTCATTTCACGTCTCTGCGTTATTTCATTTACTAGAGTTGATATCCTTCAAGAAGATTTTAACAATAGAACAAGATGTATTTAACAATGGAGAGAGGGATGTCTAGTTCTAGCTGTCTTCTGTCACAAATAGATCTAGCTTTTTTATCATCATAATAGCTTATCCCTGTATGGGAGGGTATCTAGATATATGAATTATAAAATAAAGTTGTTCGGTGTACTATTTTTAATGTCTGTTATGATGTTCCTGGTGTCTGTTTTGTAGATAGGAATCTCATTGTTTGAAGAGCATACTGAGAATCACACATTACCCCTTATGGGAGTCTGTTAGTTTGTTGGCACCTACCTCTGTTAATGTTGTATAAGATTTCTTCGGATTTTTAACCCCGGAGGGTTAGCCACCCAGGATAACCCAAAAAAGTCAGTGCGTCATCGAGGACTGTCTGTCTTATTTCCATTGGGGTCCTTGATCTTGTCCCCCAGGCTGCGACCCACACCAGTCGACTAACAACCCAGGTACCTATTTGCTGCTAGGTGAACATGACAACAGGTGTAGGAAACACGTCGAAATGTTTCCACCCGCCGGGAATCGAACCCGGGCCCTCCGTGTGTGAAGCGAGAGCTCTAGCCACCAGACCACCGGGCCACTAAGCCTGTTGTTTAACTTTACGTCACTAGTCTTCAGTAGGCCACAGTGCTGCCTACTGAAGCTTGGTGGATGGACGCTGAGTGTAATTGATGTTGGAGTAGGTATAGTGGAGTGCTGGAATGTATGAGCGAGGTGGAAATTGTCTTCAACATGTTTCCCAAACTGATTTACCACGTTGTTTTGGCCTTACCATTTCTTCGTTTTGACCTGTCGACGATGAACATGAAAATAGTATCTGACTCTTGATAGTGTTTTTTCCTAGCCTCGATGGTGAGAACATTTCTTAGTTGGGTGCTACTTTTCACTCTGGGTTGAAGCTCTCAGGACTAACTGAACACGGGATTGAGTGACGGCATTCATATCACTAATTATATATATATATATATATATATATATATATATATATATATATATATATATATATATATATATATATATATATATATATATATATATATAATATATATATAATATATATAATATAAAATTTTTGTCGTGCCGAATAGGTAAAAACTTGCGATTTTGGCTTAAATAACAACGCTCTACTTGCAGAATAAGGCAAGCGAACTGTGTATGTAATAATTTCCCAAAAATCATTCTGAACTTTACGAAAAAAATATATTTCATTGTGTTTGTTTATTATTAAATTGTAAACTTATCTAAAATATATTTAGTTGGATTAGGCTAAATTAAATTGAGCTTGTTATAATAAGGTTAGGTAAGTTTTCTAAGTTAATTTTGGTACAAAATTATTAATTTTTGCTTTAACATAAATTAATAAAATATATATTTAAAGATACAAGAGAATATTTTAGAAAGCAATTTTACCTATTCGGCACGACATATATATCGCATTGTTTAGATAGCAGACGGGCGATCTTAATGCAAGACAAGCCAGGGGGTAAAAATCTTTAGCTCAAGTACTTTCACACTTCTGAGTGCGTCATCAGGAGCTGTGTATAACATGTTAAAGTCCGTCGGGAACGTCGATATAATGTATAACATCATCTAACGTCCGTGTGAACGTCGGCACAATGTATAACACGCTTACCTACTACTGCATAAAGGTATCATGAGGTTACAGGTACACAAGGCAAAGTGGTTGCAATCACTGACTGCAATTTGATCGATATAACATTAATAGTAAGGAAGTAGGCTTGGGGGGGGGTTAATTCAGGTACCGGTGCGCATGTGTGGATTACCTAGAGGCAAACACAATGACCTGTTGAGGTCCTAACCCGTCTAGATACAGCGGTACAAAGGTACACATAGATAATTGCAACATGGTGATTGCAACTAGTTTAGTGGTGTTAAATGAAAAAATCAGAAATTGCCTAGTTATTATCTGAGATAATAATCGGATACTAGAGATCCATAAATAACACACGCATATTAATCGACACTGAGAATAGTGGTAGGCAGCACTTGGGAACTTATGCCGAGACCCTCCCAGTGTTTCTGGAATATTGTAGAAAGCCCGAGACATGGGGTATTCTCAGCTGACAAATTAGCACATTCGTCCCTTCTAGTTTATTAATTAGTGGCATGTGGGTGTGTGGCATTCGGTCGTGGCTCTCGCATTTCTGAGACGCTGGTGGGAGTCACTCACGCTAGTATCCTCTGAGAAAACTTCCCCTCATTTCTCCTGTTCCTACCTTTGCAACATTGCACAGCTCCTGATGACGCACTGAGAAGTGTGAAGAAACTTGAGCTAAAGATTTCCACTCCCCCCGTGGCTTGTCTTGCATAATATAGTATATATATATATATATATATATATATATATATATATATATATATATATACCAGTGGACTAAATTGCATTTCATGGAATGCAGCTTAATATTTAATGCTTATGTGACTGTTGAAAGCTTTACATATTGCTTCCATAAATGTCTGTATTAGTATAGTGCTGAACATGTATCTTGCTTATCATGCTCCTTAGTCTCGCAATGCAAGTGACTTCGACCAAAACACTGAGAGATGTGTAACAGCCTGACAGTCCCCCGAGTCAGTATACACAGTGTGAAGGTGGTCAGAGTACGATTTGTGTGTGTGTTTTATCTTAGTTTTATCAAGGAAGATATTGTACGTTTAATTTTTTTGGAAGAACGTTTAATTTTTTGAACTTATTGCGAATTTCAGTTCGTAAGAAAAATATTCCACGTTTTTCACATGTTTGACAAGCTGGAAGATATACGTGTAAAAGATTTTGCATTAAAATTTTGGCAGATAATCCTACGGGTTTAGCGCTCCCCATGATTATAATATTAAAATACAGCGCATTATTTTATAATTTTTGAAATTGAGTTTCGATTTCGTGTATTCATGTTTTCTGGCATTAGTAAGGTTGGGTTTGTTTTGCATATTGCCTTTATACCCATACCTGTCGGCTTCACACCTGTTCAAGCAGGAGGTAATCAAGTTTAATCCGAGGCACGGGAGGGTAGGTGCACTTCACCAGCATCAAGGCAGCCCTTGAAGGGACACATTATGAGCCAGGCTCAAGAAAATAAGACAATGCCATCGTCCAGACTTCAAAAAGTTGACTGCACAGACACACATCATTCTGAGGTGTGGTCAGTGAGATGCAGTGTATGCATGTTAATATTGCCTCTGCTCAAGGGAACATAATTAATGTACATTGATCCAGCATGATGTGTGGTGTTGCTCGACTGTAAATTATGTACATGCATACTATACAGTACTTGTACAAAAAATATAATTAAACTATCAAATTAAACAAATTTACAAAAAATATTTGTGTATATTAAATAAAATGTAAATGTTTTTCCATGTCATTAAGCATTGTCTGGATCACCTAAAATTCATCCTCTTCTCTAGTTAAATGTACGATTTTATGACATTTTTTAATGACATTTTTGCTTTCTAAAACTATCGTAGACATTAAACTTAACTTTACTGAAGCTTACATAAAGTATCTCTTAATTGATATATCAAAAATTTCCATAACCATGTTAAACATTTACCTGGGGAAAGGTAGAATTTCAGGTGGTATTATTTTACATGAAATATTAATTGTGTGATGGTTATTAACAGGTGGTGTCAGAGAGAGTGTGCACGGGACAGCAGAAGACAGAACCAGGCACTGACACTGGTATGGTGGCACTCATGGTCGAGGTGGTTGATGCCTTAGACAACAGGAGACCCTCACGACCCAAATCTCGCAAGCCCAGCCTCATGCCCAACACTGAAGAAGGTTACAACTTTTTAATTAGTAACTCTCCATTTAATAACTCTTCTCTCCTATTTTTAACTGTCAAATCCATATGTTCCCTAGGCCTCCTCAACTTATTAATCTCACTCCAAAACTTTCTTATTTTCAACAAAATTTGTTGATAACATCTCACCCACTCTTCTCATTTGTTCTCTTTTTATATTGCTTCACCACTCTCTTAACCTCTCTTTCTCTCTATATATATATACTCCTCCCTCCTTGCATCACATCTACTTTGTAAAAACCTCTCATATGCTAACTTTTTCTCTCTTACTACTCTCTTTACATTATTCCACCAATCGCTCTTCTTCCCTCCCGCACCCACTTTCCTGTAACCACAAACTTCTGCTGAACACTACATTCTTAAACCTACCCCATACATCTTCTACCCCATTGCCTGTTCTTTCACTAGCCCATCTGTACTCCAACAGTTGTTTATATCTTATCCTTACTGCCTCCTCCTTTAGTTTATAAACCTTCACCTCTTACTTGCTGCTTCTATTTTCCTTAAGGATTAAGAATTTCATTTCTTTGCATAGTTTACAATTTTTAATTACAGTATTGATTTGCTAAGTACAAAGAAAGCCACTATCATGCTGGGGCATTTCGGGGGCATCTTCCTTTTACTCTCACTGTAGCTACAACTAAAAAGTGATCTGATATATCTGTGGTCTCCTCTATAAACATGTCTACCCAACAGTCTTTTATCTACCAATACGTAGTCCAACAAACTACTGTCATTACGCCCTACATCATATCTTGTATACTTATCCTCTTTTTCTTAAAATATGCATTACCTATAACCAAACCCCTTTCTATACAAAGTTCAAAGGGCCACCATTATCATTTACACCTGGCACCCCAAACTTACCTATCACACCCTCACTACTTTAGCATTTAGGTCCCCTACCACAATTACTTTCTCACTTGGTTCTAAAGTTCCTACACACTCGCTTTTAACATCTCCCAAAATCTCTCTCCTATACACTCCTCTCTTAAAAATAGGAGAGGAGAGTTATTAAATGGAGAGTTAGAGGTATCGGGAAGATGGAGAGAATATTTTGAGGATTTGTTAAATGTTGATGAAGACAGGGAAGCTGTGATTTCGTGTGTAGGGCAAGGAGGAATAACATCTTGTAGGAGTGTGGAAGAACCAGTGGTGAGTGTAGGGGAAGTTCGTGAGGCAGTGGGTAGAATGAAAGGGGGTAAGGCAGCTGGGGTTGATGGGATAAAGATAGAAATGTTAAAAGCAGGTGGGGATATATTTTTGGAGTGGTTGGTGCTATTATTTAATAAATGTATGGAAGAGGGTAAGGTACCTAGGGATTGGCAGAGATCGTGTATTGTTCCTTTGTATAAAGGCAAAGGGGACAAAAGAGAGTGCAAAAATTATAGGGGAATAAGTCTGTTGAGTGTACCTGGTAAAGTGTATGGTAGAGTTATTATTGAAAGAATTAAGAGTAAGACAGAAAGTAGGATAGCAGATGAACAAGGGGCTTTAGGAAAGGTAGGGGTGTGTAGACCAAGTGTTTACAGTGAAACATATAGGTGAACAGTATTTGGATAAGGGTAAAGATGTTTTTGTGGCATTTATGGATTTGGAAAAGGCGTATGATAGGGTAGATAGGGGGCAATGTGGCAGATGTTGCAGGTGTATGGAATAGGAGGAAGGTTACTGAAAGCAGTGAAGAGTTTTTATGAGGATAGTGAGGCTCAGGTTAGAGTGTGTAGGAGGGAAGGGGACTATTTCCCAGTAAAAGTGGGCCTTAGACAAGGATGTGTGATGTCACCGTGGTTGTTCAATATATTTATAGATGGGGTTGTAAGAGAAGTGAATGCGAGGGTCTTGGCAAGAGGTGTTGGGCTAAAAGATAAAGAAGCAAATACAAAGTGGGAGTTGTCACAGTTGCTTTTGCTGATGACACTGTGCTTTTGGGAGATTCTGAAGAGAAGTTGCAGAGGTTGGTGGATGAATTTGGTAGGGTGTGTAAAAGAAGAAAATTGAAAGTGAATATAGGAAAGAGTAAGGTGATGAGGATAACAAAAAGAATAGGTGACGAAAGATTGGATATCAGATTGGAGGGAGAGAGTATGGAGGAGGTGAATGTATTCAGATATTTGGGAGTGGACATGTCGGCGGATGGGTCTATGAAGGATGAGGTGAATCATAGAATTGATGAGGGGAAAAGGGTGAGTGGAACACTTCGGAGTCTGTGGAGACAAAGAACCTTGTCCATGGAAGTAAAGAGGGGAATGTATGAGAGTATAGTTATACCAACGCTCTTATATGGGTGTGAAGCATGGGTGATGAATGTTGCAACGAGGAGAAGGCTGGAGGCAGTGGAAATGTCATGTCTGAGGTCAATGTGTGGTGTGAATATAATGCAGAGAATTCGGAGTTTGGAAATTAGGAGGAGGTGCGGGATTATCAAAATGATTGTCCAGAGAGCTGAGGAGGGGTTGTTGAGGTGGTTTGGACATGTAGAGAGAATGGAACGAGACAGAGTGACTTCGAGAGTGTATAAATCTGTAGTGGAGGGAAGGCGGGGTAGGGGTCGGCCTAGGAAAGGTTGGAGGGAGGGGGTAAAGGAAGTTTTGTGTGCGAGGGGCTTGGACTTCCAGCAAGCATGTGTGAGCGTATTTGATAAGAGTGAATGGAGGCATATGGTTTTTAATACTTGACGTGCTGTTGGAGTGTGAGCAAAGTAACATTTATGAAGGGATTCAGGGAAACCGGCAGGCCGGACTTGAGTTCTGGAGATGGGAAGTACAGTGCCGGCACTCTGAAGGAGGAGTGTTAATGTTGCAGTTTTATAACTGTAGTGTAAAGCACCCCTCTGGCAAGACAGTGATGGAGTGAATGATGATGAAAGTTTTTCTTTTTCGGGCCACCCTGCCTTGGTGGGAATCGGCCGATGTGTTAATAATATATATATATAATACTGCACTAGCCAAGGACTCGAACCCATCTCATGGTGAGTTAGAACCACATGACGCCTTAACCCACAGGAACACCCAATCCTACAAAGATGGCGCAGCCAGCACAGCTAGCTGTTTTACCGCCATCCGAGGACATACCGTGTTGTGGGAGCTTCTAGGCTAATTTTCATTCTTATCCCTGTTTGGTGTACTAGTCCACGAGCAGCGTATATATATATTATTGTAACCACGAACGAGTGGTATTGATCAATAACAACACTGCACTAGCTAAATAGGTTCGAGTCCTTGGCTAGTGCAGTGTTGTTATTGATCAATACCACTCGTTCGTGGTTACTATATATATATATATATATATATATATATATATATATATATATATATATATATATATATATATATATATAAAATATACATATACACATTATTATAATCACGGGGAGCGCTAAACCCGTAGGGGGTATGGATCGCCTGTGAGGGGGATGGAAGGTATTCAGGCTCAATTCAGAGATCTACAGCACAGATCCAATTCCCTAGAACAATATCCCCTCACTAGCGTCTAGGAACCTCTCTTGAGGGGATATACAAAGAGAGTGAGAGGGGGGGAGGGTGTCTCCACCTCTAGGGACCCATAGCCAAGGAGAAACAGAATATATATAAACTACCATATTTTAATTTTAGGTATAATATTAAGACATGAGCTGGGTATTATGATAAAAGTTTAAAACAATATACAAAGGAACATAAAATTCCTGGTAACATCATGTTGACAGTGTTATATTTTGCAGGCACGTGTGCTTCCCAGAGTGAGTTAGTGCCACCCCTCACTTTATCCCAACTCTTGGACGTCAACGTAATTCTCAGGTCAGAGACTGTCCCGTCTATTAGGAACTTCATCGCCCAGTCTCCGAAAGAGCACGAGTTCTCGAAAACCTTGTCTGGTATCTTGAATGTAGAACCTGGTAATTTAGGCAAAGCAGCTCAGTCACAGACTATTATAGAGAGCCAGCCTAATGAAGTGACTCTCCCACTTAGGGATGTGCTCAACTTGATCACTCTTGTTAATTCTATTGAGGATGAAGTGGCAGCAGCAGCTTCCAACAGTAGTGACAGCTCTATCCAAGATGACATTAGCTCTCCATCAAACTCTCCAATGGGCTCTCTTCCGTCGAGTATCACCTCCATGGATCATAGGGAATTTGCACCTCTCCTGAAAGCTTCTCTCTACAAACCACCACCCAAGCACATCAAACTGCGTACACCAATTCGTCGACTCAGCCAGAAAGAAGAAGATGAACTTGAAGAAACTTTACAGGCAGTATTTTATAACTCCTCAGATGCTGAAGAGACTGACACCGAGGGTGAAAAAGACAGTCAAATAGAGGAAGAGGAAGAGGAGGAGGAGGAGGAGGAAGAGGAGCAGACGAAAACAGATCCATCCATGGCATGACAACATTTTGAAGCTGGCAACCACGGCAGCCAGTAAGTGTTTATCTGTATGTAGTAGGTCTTAGAACCTCTGGGTTCTAGTAGTATCCTATACAAAGTTTACTATGTACCTCACCAGATGGAATTATCCTTAGACATATCTGCTCTTCCATAATTGTATTTATGGTGCTAGTAGCTGGATACATTTCCTGAGGTATTATAGTGCTATATTGCATTTACGCTTCACTGTAAGTGAATAATTTCTGTTGACAGAAGTTATACAAGCTGAATGTATCATTGTTTTGGCCACCAGTGTTATTTTCCACACACATATTTGGATATATGTGTAGTGAGAATAAAAACATTTGCAAGTGAATTTGCATTAAAAAAAAAATGTTTATTCGTTTCAGGCAAAACAGATTCCCCTAAAATAATAGCAAAGCTATTTTAAAATTATATGTAGTAGAATATTGTAAATAAAAAAACAAAAGCAGCTGCAATCTTCACTACAGGCATCTGAAGCATGAAAGACGACCAACACACATACGCATGCATGCACACGCATTTATACAGCATATCCCCTCAGTGTTTTGTTAAGTTTTTATCTTATCAAAAATAATTTTATTATTTACTAAAGGTAAACTGGCTGGCCGTGGTTGCCCATAGAATCACTACTTACAGGAGCTGAGATCTGATAAAGGAAAAGTGACCTCTGTGTATTCTTCCTTTCACACTGAGTGTTGAAGTTTATACGGCACTAACCATATATACCTTAGATTGTTTAGTCACAAAATAGTACCCCTTGTAACCTGTACTTGAAACAAAATGAAATACTCCCGAAGATGAGTCATATCATCATCTTTGAGCAGATTGTTCTTTTACACTTCAGAGACTTGCGTAATTACCTGTAGTAACAGCAAAGGATATCAGCACACTTCAGAGACTTGCGTAATTACCTGTAGTAACAGCAAAGGATATCAGCACACTTCAGAGACTTGCGTAATTACCTGTAGTAACAGCAAAGGATATCAGCCTCAAATATTTTTACAACATTGCTACTGTTTTTCAACAGAACTTATTACTACTTACAAAAGCATGCTGACTAAATATTTAGGAAATTCCGTTCTATTTCCCTTTCTGGTAATTTTTTATCAGTTGCTGTTGAAACAGTTTATCACTATTTTCTTAGGTCATGAAATTAGTTTAAATGTGAAGTGATAAATTAGTAAGTACAGGTCAACATAACTGGCATGAGACAGATCACACACACACAAAGGACCTAGAGATCATAATATGAAATTGTGTACAGCTGTTTTTAACTGATGCTCAAATATTGTTGTGGTTAATGGGATAAGAAAACGATTGAAACTGATTTAAATGAATTAACAAAAACTTCATCGGACTAAAAACATTAAAGTACCGAAGATTTTTCACCACCATCAGCTTATCAATGTGACCCCCCCCCCCCCTTTTTTTTTAACTGACTTTCTCATTCTCCAGATAAAAATGGATTTGTAACATCTATTGGCACAATTTAATAGCATAGGAAACATTAAGCAGTTATTATAGTGGTGAAATACATTAATGTGGTCGAATAATTTGTAATCATATTCAAAAAGAAGCGGTAAACCCGTGTGTGTACGGATCAAGTAATAGCAGTCCTTATGTAATTACATGGAAAATTTGCGTCTCTTTTGCGAAAAGTTCCACTGTAGATTCATTATAAATTTGTACCATTATGTGTGTAAGAGAAGGATTAAGAGATGTCGGCAAAGTAAGCTTTTTCTTGTGACTGTTTCGCTGTGTAAAGCTTTATGGAGTCATTTAAGACTTGATAAATTGCTATGCCGAGCGAAACGTTGTCTTTATATAAGCTTACCCGGCCATTCTCTTAGCATTTCGCCCTTATATTCAAGTATGTGTGGTTTTCCTACCAGTGTTACATTACTTTTTTTTATCACTTCATTACTTTGCGATCCCAGGTAAAAACTGATTTAAAAGATCTTGAAATTATAATTCGTGTTTGTGTGATAATTCACTAAGTCCATCAAAAACAACAAAAAATTTTTAAAATATTTTTCCTCTTAGTCTTTGCCTTGTAGGCATAATTCCACGGGTGCTGTACATTTACACTGAAATTAAAAAGGTAGTTGTTCTGCCACAACAGATAATACTGAAAAAAGAGTACTGCAAACACGGGAAAACGAAAACTAATTAATATATTGTAAAGGGATAATATAGCCACGAGTCATTAGCTCATATTATCCCCAGTTTTTATTGAAAACTGATTCAGTATATAGGCAATGCTTCCACAGAAGTTTATGTAATTAGTGTCAAAAGTGTTACTCAGGCACAGAATAATATTAAAATATATTGCTTATTCACCTATACACAAGCTTATTAACATCTTGTAAAATTAATATATACAAGTTTATTCCTCACTATCTTATGAAGAAGGCAAGTTACAAATACATGGCTTATAATATAAATTACAGTTGATTAATTAGAGAAATTATACAAAGTTAAAGAATATAATCATTTACTGGAGGCAGTGGAAATCAATGAATGATGGGAGTATAACTCAAAGAATAGGAAGTGAAGAAAATAATTGATATTGATAGTAAATTCAAGGAACAAAAGAGGGGTTACAGTATTGTGATTTTGTTGGTCGTGTAGAAAGGTCGAGACAAAATAAGTTGACTAAGAGGTTGTTTATATGTAGAATGGATGGTAAGTGATGTAGGGGTGGAAGAAGGGTATGAGTTAGGTTATGAGTGATCAGAGCTGAATCATCCAGCAGACATGCTAGCATGTTAGAATAGACATAATGGAGGCAAATAAAATATGTTTATGCAGAGAAACCCGATTGTCGGCCTTGAATATTATAGGTGGTAAGAAGAGTACATACACTCTGAGAGGTGGGTACAGATACTGAGATTCCTTGTTATTGCAGTGTGATATCCATACATTTCTGGAATGAGAGCTATGAATCGAATGACGGTAAATGTGGGTTCTTCTACTGAGAAATGGACGATGTGTTAGTAATCAAATATAATTTTAAGGCCATCACTTACATATACCTTCAAACAATATGGTATATGTATTATTATATTCATGGGAAGCACTTAAATGGGAGAGTAGCTCCAATTTCATGGAGCTACAAAATATGAAGTAACAAAATATGAAGTAAACGTGCCATGACCTGAACAGTCATCTCCCGCTATCCAAAACGTTAAAAGCCTAGCAATTACACTTAAATTAACAATAAGCTACAGACCAAAATAGCTGTAGAACACGTACGGGTTTTAAGGACCCAATGGAATAAGCACACTGCTTGTCTTTCTTGGGTTATCCTGAGTTATTAATACTCCGGGGCTAATAATCCTAATAAACCCTATTCATTTTTTTCTATAGTGAGGCGTTATGGTAATACAGTATTAGTGAGATAACAAACTCAAGATATAATGATGTACATTATTTCAGTATTACTCGTATAAACTGAAGGCTGGAACCTGAAACCTACATATATTTTGAACTTAAACCATTAGTAAAACTAGCAGCATATTTAATAAAGCTGTATTTATGATCTATTCTAACCTTTCTAAGTACTGTACTGTATAATGACATACAATTATTGTTCCTCTCTCTCTCTCTCTCTCTCTGTCTTCTTTTAAACGTTTTTATTTTACACAGCATAAAACTATCTTCATTTAAAGGCTTCATGTACAGCAGTAATTTATTCTTATGTACCGTGATGTTGCTATATTAGGAAATATACAAGTCACAAAACCGTGGCTGCAACAATTCACAACTAACCTATAAACTAGAAATAAAGCCAGACAAGTTTCGTTAAGTCGTGAACCATTATAAAGTCGTGGCTTAATTATGGTTCGAGGTGGACTGAAACGTCGTCCAGAAGCATCTAGAATTCGTGGGTTAAATGAAAATTTATAGCAGTGTTGTGTGTCATCCTCCTCATGACCAATTTCAGCAAAGTTCCTGGTATCCCTATGCATTACTGGTAGCGCGGTATCGTGCTTTACTGGCTAGTTCATGTTAAGTTTTTTGTAATATGTGTAAGGATGTCTGTACATTAGAAATTTTCTGTATCATTCAATACGAAGCACTTCACTGGCTCGATAGCACAGTGCTAAGGTACTTTTTCAGTCAAAGTACGTGAAAAATATTGTACTTAGCTACAATATCAATCAGTAGATACGAACACAACATAGATTATATTTGTTCAAGGTATTTATTTCATGAGTATACAAGATATATATTGTGAGGGATGTATTTTGCTTGATGTATATTTACAGAGCAAAAGTGTATATACACTGAGGCGTGTATATATCGATATAAACACCGAGTATAATTTCATTCCTCTTTTAGGGACTAGAGTATTTTTGATGTAGTGATGTACAGGTGAAATGCAGATATAATGACATGAGTGTAGTCAATAGGTTTTTAACCTAAGAAACCAACACACGTTTACAATATACATCCACCAGTTTAATGACTGATTAGGAGTTTCAGTATAAGTAATTAGCCTAGTAAAATTATTAATAACTACAATTGTTTAAAGACAATAGTGGTTTTTTTTTTGGGGGGGGGGGGGTGTCACTGCCTCGGTGGGAAACGGCCGACGTGTTAAAAAAGGGTTGAACTCTTTTTCTAAATTAAACCAACATACAAATGTTTTCATAAATAAATGTGTTCAGAATCTTATGAAATTAAACTTTTTTCAAATATACATGTATGTTTTGTGAGTGAAATACACCATAATTAAGTTTAGTAATTGGGAAGACGTCACTTAATGACTGACCAGCTTATAAAATTCAAGATTCTTTTTTTTTTTTTTTGCAATAATTGAGGCATTATTTACAAACGTAGTTTAGTTTACGTAGCTAGGTATGAAGCCTATCAATTCTAGATAATTTAATCTGTGTATCTCCTGTACACTAACGATATATACTTTAATATCTAAAGGATTAAAGGAAACTCTCATTTTATATGTAGTATGAGATACACATTTCGGTGTATATTCCATGTCATCACATAAGGGTATAAATTCCAGACTACGTCCAATTTTCCAGGTGACAATTGTGATACAGTAATGCAAAATTGTATTACTACTACTACAAGTTTTCACATAACT
Source organism: Cherax destructor (assembly GCA_009830355.1). Taxonomy (NCBI): domain Eukaryota; kingdom Metazoa; phylum Arthropoda; class Malacostraca; order Decapoda; family Parastacidae; genus Cherax; species Cherax destructor. Next base: position 6,261 of record WNWK01010293.1, on the reverse strand, counting down.
ATTAAACTTAACTTATTAAGGCCTCTGACATTATATGTATATTATTATTATTGTAATATTGTAACGACAGTGTAGTGTGAAGAGCATGAACTTGAATATAGAAATGGTTGCTAGTAGAGGATAATACAATAAGGAGACAATTGTACAAATATTGACAAGAGAATATACTTGTATATAATTGTTGGTTATCTATTGAGTAATATATTGTCATACACTGTACAGTATTCTAGTAGTTTCTCAGTGCAACTACCATTAGTCAAAATGAGAACAAATACTAATTTTTTGTGTGTGATGATATACAGTTATCCCCAAAGGTTGTCATAGTAGATTAAGTCTATAAATGCTGTCAAGTTTTTATACCAAGACTTCATAGGCTTCATAGCCTCCTCACAGACAGCTGAAGTCTTTATCAACGAAATTATTGTGGCAGCATTAATGTTATATTTTATGTTATGATGTAATAGTGCATTGTGATAAAATTAGGCGACCTTTTACTAGGTTAAGTAAGTCATGAGGGAAAGTACGAATCTCCTAATTTATAAACATTATTTCTAACATTTTTCTAATTCTAAAATTACAAGCTTGCAAAAGAAATCATAATTTGCGTATGTGAAATGTATAGTATTTATTCGAGGCACCGTATGATGACTCGTGATAAAATGTGTAGCTAAACTCTTCATTTTGATCTTAAAAAATACAATTGAACAATCTTATCTTCCATATAGTACTCAAGATATTGTTAATGTTTTATATACTGTACAAAACTATATATGTTGTAAATGTATTTTTAGTCAAGTCTTATTTTTAGTCAAGTCTTTAATGACTTTTATATAAACCAATCAGTATATTAACTGAAAATATTGGAAATTGTTGATGATGTGAACAACTTCCGCACAACTGTTTTCGATATGGACAAAATCCCCAACAAGGACAAGTTACTCAGCATACATTACTAACCTATTCATGGGTCTGATGCCACTTTATAAACGCCGTGTGATATATATATATATATATATATATATATATATATATATATATATATATAAATAAATATATATTATTCATTTGCATGAATGAACTGTAGGCACATGTAAACCAGATATATTTGAAAAATTCACATGTAGTCAAATATATTCAAATGAAAAGACTTTTATCTGTGATTATTTAAAGAATCAAAATACTGTGATAATCTTTTAGAATATACGCCACTGGTTTAATGTAACACATTCTTAAACGGAATACACACACATCTCTTCCATATCCAAATTATAATCGTGTTTATGTGACTAGAATAACCTCTTCTTAAGTCAAGTCACAAACTGGAGAAACCGTCATTAATAAAAAAATAACATTAAGCTATGTTTTTGACTTGCCATTGGTAAATAATTTTTTTTAAGTAAAACGTGCATTTTTACTGGATATATTAAGGATTTATAAAATACTTTATGTAACAGCTATCGTATTAAAGGTTAAATATTTAGAATCTCATATTTGGCACATTTCGTTAATTTCCTATACGTATTACATTTTTTTTAAATTATATCCTAAACAAGCGCCAAACTCATGTAGTTCATATTAAATATCTTTACAAAAGATTGTACGTTTTCATATATTAAGTGACAATGTGATTATTTTATATGAATACTATGACTACTCGTGACGTTAAATTTATATTACGGTAAACCCACTTGAAAGACCACAAGGAGTTCTAAACAACTTCTAAGTCATTGTTTTGAGTCCAAATGTCGTGTTACCAACAATAGCAACGAAACGATATGTTGCAGAGCAAGCATTGTCACAAGTCATGATTTTACAAGTTTACTGAGTTCGGTTAAGTTAGGTAAGATTCATCATGAAACAAGTGTTTCCTGACGCGGGTCTTAGTTATATGATGACCCACCACTGGAGCTTTTGGTCATCTGACCGAGGCCTACCACTGGCTTAACAGTCCACCCCATTAAAAATTAAGGTTATAATTATAACCACATGTGTCTGCACTGAGCGAAACGTTGTCCCAATAACAGTTTTCTGCAAAGGGTTCTTTCTTCACAATTTAGTTTTATGCTAAGTGGACCCCATACTGACGCAGCTTTTAATTGGAGATGTAGTTCCTGAAAATAATTTCCTGTATATTTTTCCTAAAATATTTTAACAATGAAATTAACATATGCTGTACTTACTTACTAAAGATGTTTACCTGTGGTTGAGTTTGGTGTTACTGTAGTGTATGGGTGGAGGGAGATATTCAGGCTATATAAATATTAAATCTAAGGGGATGCGCATCACCAGCATGAAGACACTAATTTTGAAGGGAAAGAATTGAGAGTTTGGTCAAGATATATGCCTCTAGCTGTAGCAACCACACGTTGTGCAAGCCTTCAAAAGGGGTGGGTAAGGGGGTTGGTTGCTAAGTAAACTTGTTCCTAATGTATCTTTATTCGCTTACCGAGTTTACACGTTCATTGAATGGTTGCTAAGTGGGGAGTTACTGTACAAAAAAAATTCATATTTTTTTTGTGGTTTGTGATTATATATATATATATATATATATATATATATATATATATATATATATATATATATATATATATATATATATATATATATATTGTTAATGATGGATATATTAATTTAATATAAATACTATGTATTGCAAATGTATTTTATGCATGACTTCGAAATATTTTCCATACAAAACAGTAAGTACTATATACAGTAATAGATAATTGGTAATAATTGACTTTTTGAATTTGGTATGCACACATTTTGTTTGGGGACTAAATCCCCAGTAACAATAGGTTGCTCACTCACACTGCAGGTTGCCCACTCACACTGCAGATTACCCACTCACACTGCAGGTTGCCCACTCACACTGCAGGTTGCTCACTCACACTGCAGGTTGCCCACTCACACTGCAGGTTGCCCACTCACACTGCAGGGACTAGAACAGTACTTCAAATTCAGCCCATTCATAGGTCTTGAGTCACTACCACAAACCCAGTGAGGAAAAAAGCTTTGTCCTCATTTGGCTGGTGCATGTTTCAAAGTCAGTTGGGATAGCTAAATCCATATACTAAATGCAAACATCCAAATATAATTACTTTTTCAATACATGTAGTAATTTATATTTGAAGAATCAAAATACTGTGATATTCGTCCATAACTTTACTTCACTGGTTTAATTCAATAATTATTATTCTGAAACTGAATACACCAGTGTCGTTTATTTATTAATTACAGTGCAATTGTTACATTATTGACGGTAAAGCGCTAAACTCGTAAAGGTCAAGCAGCGCCTGGGAATGGGGGGGGGTAACCATATTTGATCCGAGGAAGGGAAGGGTAGCTCTTATTCCCTTCACCGGCGTGAAACATCTTCCCTTCCCTCTTGAAGGGAATTGCAATGTAATTCTTCCACTATTTTAATATTGTGGAGTAGTGTATCTTGGTTTGTAAACAAAAGGTGCCAACTTGAGACACGGGCATGAATAGATCTTAAGAAGTTGCTGTTTCACCACTGGTTAATTCAATGGAATAGACTCATGTCAGTATTATACCATGAAGATGCAGAAAATTCAGTTGTGTGTAAAAATCATGTTGCACGCTTTTTTTAATTCTCAAGTGAATATAAAATATGAAATACTTTACTTTTATACTGACAATAAATAAATTCAAATTACATGTGTTTTAGAAGTTTTATTTGTTACCTAAATAAAAATATATTCATTTAAAATTTAACACACGAGGCAATATTTGGAAATTTGTGTGCGTACTGCCCCTTTGTAAGCTGTAATGGAAATAAAGTCACTGACTTTTTTGGGTTATCCTGGGTTTTCTACACACATGCTGCTATGTATGATAACCTATGTAACTGTATTTGTGTATACCTGAATAAACTTAGTACTTGCAAAAGTTAGCAAGTGCTGCTGACACGCGCCCACAGTTGCTTTACCCCAGGCTTACAAATGGCTCATGCAACTGATTTCCAATTACAGCTGCTGACGTGAGAACGTACAAAACGTAGAGTTAACTCACTTGGTGGAAGGAGCTCCATGTTCCCTGACCTTCTGGACGCCACAAACGGAGAACTTTCCTCCGAGTGTCAGGTTGCACTCCACCACTGATTAGCTACCTACTTTTCCCCAATGACGGCCGCCTATGTTGCTAGGAATTGTAGATTTCGCCACATTGTAAGAAGGTCTAATAGGGACGAGTATCCTATACTTTGGGAAACCGCTCAAGGTTATTTAGTTCCCCAGTCAAGTGTAATTCCTGCCGGTGTTTTGGCTGTACACTCGTTACGTCTTCACTCTGTGATGTCTGAGTAGCAACTGACCTTAGCCAGCGAATTCTAATTGAATTTAGTTCGAATTTTGAGTCACTGGCTATTACCTATACTACTATATTTGACCTATTTCTAACTATCCTAGGTCCTATAACGATGTTATTATCTCCTAAGTTTATTATCTACTCTGTGTAAATACTTGAATCTTCCTAAAAAGACAAATATTATATAAAAGTGTTATGCAAGTGGTTATATTAAGGGCTCTTACAGCTTACACTATAAAACGTTTCGTGGAATATTTTGGTAACCCAAAATAATTTCCACACAATAGTAGTTATATACATATGGAAGCACTAAACCAATAATGGTCATACAGTGCTCATACAATCGGTCTGGAAGATTCCCACATAAACCACTGACCGTTGAACATACACACAACGTCCGCCTCCGCAAATCTCATGATAATCCCCCTCCCCCTTTCTCATGGGCAATATCGCCACCTCCAGCTTGAGACACACATAGAATTCCACAGAAATCTAAACTACTACTGCTGGCAGTAGCGTGCAGAGGGGGGATGGCCGAAGGGGCGGTGACTCCGGGTATCCAAATGGGGGGGACCAATCCAGCTGGAAATAAGATAGTGATTTGGGGCATACAATCAAGGAATCTTTGGGGCATACAATCAAGGAGTCTGGGGCATACAATCAAGGAGTCTGGGGCATACAATCAAGGAGTCTGGGGCATACAATCAAGGAGTCTTTGGGTATACAATCAAGGAGTCTGGGATATACAATCAAGGAGTCTTTGGGATATACAATCAAGGAGTCTTTGGGATATACAATCAAGGAGTCTTTGGGATATACAATCAAGGAGTCTTTGGGGCATACAATCAAGGAGTCTTTGGGGGCATACAATCAAGGAGTCTTTGTACGGTTCGTATTTCTAACGGCTGCACCATGGCTGTTCACGTGATCACCAACCTCTGCCCATGTGATCTGGGTAATCCTAGTAGAAGAGCATACCAGTTAGTAATTCCACAGTCACTAGTGAAAGTAGCCTTGCAGCTAGTTCACGATGTACCGGGTGTTGCACATCCTGGTATGGATCGTTCTGTGAAACAAGCCAGATTGAAATACTTTTGGCCTCGTATGTCCACTGATATTACTGAGTATGTTAAGAAATGTAGTGTCTGTATGAAACATAAAGGTAATGTCACTGGTCCTAATCCAATCCAAATCTTTCCTACTACTAGTGAGCCATGGGAAAGAGTTGCACTAGATCTGTTGACCAACTTCCAATGTTCCCTCAGTGGAAACAAACATCTGTGTGTGATGGTCGATCATTTCACCAGATATTGTGAGCTAGTTCCTATCCCAGATAAGACTGCCGAAACAGTAGCAAAAGCATTCAAGGAACGTATAATCTGCAGACATACCACTCCTAAGTCCCTCATAACAGATAATGGAGGTGAATTTTGTAATGAGATCCTAGAAAACTTGTGTACACTATACAAGATTACAAAATCAACCATTGTTCCGCACCATCCTGCCAGTAATGGGTTAGCAGAAAGGACTAATAAGAAAGTCCTTGACGTCCTGAGAGCTACCATCAATCCCAATAGTGTAACCTGGGACGAAGTCATTCCTGATGTTCAATGTGCCATAAATTCTGCTTTTAACGCTTCTATAGGTGATACCCCGCATTATGCACTGTACGGTGTCGATAAGCGTTTGCCTTATGAGCTGTTATATTCTAATCCAAAACAGACTTACAATCCAGATGATTTCGTAGCAGTCCGTACCAGTCAAGCTCAGAGTGTTTTCAGACGAATTCGTGAAACACTTCATAAGTCAACAGCAGAATTTACTAGAGTAACTAATACTAGAGCCAAACCGACTAAAGTTCAAGTAGGGTCCAGAGTCATGTTGTTCAACTTTAATAAAACTTCAGCAATGCCAAAACTCGATCAAAAGTTT